>QAOC01046803.1:0-69022 GCA_003255005.1 Begonia fuchsioides
CGGACAGCCTGGCTGGCGCTGCAGGTACGCGCGTGCGCGCGCAGATCTGCTCCAATTTTGGCACTCCGCAATTTGTGGGATTTTTACCGTGCCATTTTGGATTTTCCCGTTTGTAAGATCTTTTCCCGCTCTTGGCTTTATTCTCTTCAAATTTTGCACGAGCAAATTTGAATCTTTCTTTATGATGGCCTAAGGGTGGCCCACCGGGAGTTTTATCGCGGGCCATGTTGAATTTGGCTCGGGACAAATTCACGATTTGGCTTTTAATGGAGCCCCTCCATCCTTGGGCTGCTTCTAGCCTCAAGTTGCACGACCAAAGTGGTGTGTCCGTTGTTTGCCTAGGGTGTGCGAGCCGGTGTCCATCGGGTGGGACATGGTTAGGTTTGCTGAGGTCGCGTGTGTGCATCACACCGAGGATGCTATCCCATTGCACATCAGGCTATTTCTCAAAACTAAGCTATATTTCAAGGAATAGGAGGGGAAAGTTGCACAGCTGGACGTTGATAATCTTGTATTATATTAATTTAATTTGGTACAAAATAGTGAAAGAAGCCAGCAATGCATATTTTTTTTCTTATTTAACCGATTTCGTGAGAGAAGTTTGTATGTTTGGATCGGACAACTATTTCTCATATTGTTAGCATTAGAGTAAATTGGGAATGAGAATTTCTTTGTAGGACACCGGGCCGGGGTAAGCGTAACTTGTCCGATCGAAATTAACCTAGGATTGAGTGAATCTTACCACTAACGTTTTTGTAATTTATCAATTTAATTACCCTAGTCTTAATCAAATATTTTCTTTGATCTAGTGATGTGGAATCAAGCAATAGCAAAATAAACAAGATTAGATAGCGGGTTGAGGGAACTCTACTTACGTCTGCGCTCCAAGATTTCTCATTCAAAATTCTACTGCTTTAAAGCCTAGAGCTACCTTAATTGATCGGCGGATATCAATCAAAACTTAGGCACATCAATTCTTTTAGGATTTTCTTTAGAATGTTTCAATCGAAGATACAAAGAACTTACAATTCTCATGCAATCGCGATAATGCAAGCCACAAATTTGTAATTGGGAAGAGGTGAACAAGATTTATGTAGAAAATTTGGCAATATTTTGTCGCAATTTCTCTCTCGAAAAATTAGTGCATTTAATATGCTCCTACTTACGTCTGCGCTCCAAGATTTCTCTTTCAAAATTCTACTGCTTTGTAGTCGACCTTTCCGGTAGAGCGGTTAATATCTTGTTACTTTTGTGAGACATTTTTTATATGGTTGGTACTTAGGTTGATATTTTTTCTTTCACCAGTCAACACTTCATCTTGCGCGAGTCGAGACTTCTTGCATCGGGCGAAACTTCTTGCTCTTCAATTTGTTTAGAACGTCTAGAAAGGTTAACCACTTGTAGGAGTGCACTCGACACTTACTCTTCTGTGGAATTCTTGCTAAAATGTTGAGCCTTTAGAGTAGTAGACACATTAAGACTTTGGTCAAAACTTTTTTTTTGTCTAAGTGCATGGGTTGATATCAGCCTTAGAAGTTCGATAGACACTTTTTTGTCTTTGGAAGTTTTATGTGCTGAGTCTCTCAATTGATCGATACTTCGGTTGAAATCTTTTTGTCTCTGTAATGTGTAGCAGTCGACAACTTGAGTAACACGGTCGACACTTGCTATGCTGATTTGAAATTTGTAATCTTGACATCGATTTGCAATATGTAAACTCAGAACTTCGTTGGAAAGTTGCCAAATATCATGTTGGTCATTGATTCGTATATCCATTCTAATTCTTTCTAGGTTTCGAATCGCATGCCCAAGCTCATCATAAAGAGTATTACTTCAAGGGCAAAATTCATGCAAATGATGCTTGCTCGATGGCACCATGACATTAATTAGTCGAGGCACCAAGAATGTAAACACAACAGTGAGGCAATGTAAGCATAAATATAGACACTGTTTCACAAATAATTCACCGTTGCCAATACCCAAGCAATCATTTCGAGTGCCCTTACAAAGCAAGCTAACCTAATTTAAATCCTAAACACAAAATGAGTTAAGAGAGCCAAACCCAATAATACTTTCCTAGCAGAAGCTTATCGAATTCAGTATCAAAACATGCTTACCTGATTGATGCGCTGCTGCGATTAGTACCATGCTTAGCCCAGTGGTCCTTCAGATCCACCGGTGCAGTCAAATCATGGCCTTCAGTTGCCAGCCTACCAAGCAATCTTACAAACACACTTCCACTCATTTTCCGCCCACCCATTCTGGCGTGACGCTTGTTCGGCAAGTGTGGCAATGGAAACATCGACAGGCTGATAGTGCAGCAAGATGACTGCCACCCTCTATTCCCCCATTTGTAGCATCGTCGCCCGATTCCCGTGCATGTGCAAATCGGAACTTGCATTGTAGATTCATCAAAATCCAGAAGGTTAAACCCCATATCTCGAGCATCGCAGTCAGTTATGTACTTTATCCCATCTGAGGCAGCCTGTCTATTCAGATCTTCATCTACTTTCTTCCTATGTGAGTTAGATGAATCACCTTTACTTTTCTTTTGCTTTCCATGTTGAATCTTAGCAGCCTCTGAAGCTATGGCCGTGATTGGAAATGCATCAGTTAGATGCCGATCTTCAGTTGGGCACTGACGTTGATTCACAAAAGGTACATGGCCCAAATTTTTTGTCAAACGCTTGTTTTTCTGCCGGATTCCACTGCCCAATGGGAAGCTGGCAGAGAAATTGTGGATTTGAAAGGCTGCAACTGCATTGTCTCGTTCCATTAACGCACTATCTCGCTGAGCTATTGCTTCATCCCTTTTCCTAAGAGCTTCGTCTCTTGCAGCCAAGGCTCCAATCTTTTCAGATAATGCCAAATTCCGATCTTGGATTGCAGCATCCCTCTCCTCTATAATGGACATGATCTTCTTATTCATGACCAAAGCATTAGGTTCTTTCACTTGATAATGGGGCAGGGCCATATTCCACTACATATACGATGCCCACTCATTAAATTGTTCTTAATTCAATGCCAGCGAAACAATAATTCAACTACACACGGAAAAGTTATGGCTCACCGGATTGGAAGTTCCTCTCAAATAATCAAGATTATGTCTCCCATTTTCAGATTGCCGACCATCACCCATATTGCAGAGCTGAAACTAAACCAGAAGGCTTGAAATTACAATCACGTTCAATCATGTCTTATCAAAGATGTTGCAATTTCACTTAATTATCTTCTTTGAATAATAATTGTCTCCTTATATTTAGCTTTGAAAATCCCAGTAAATTGAGACAATGCAAAACAACATTAAATCATTTGAGAGAATCTTAAAAAATATATTTTAAAAATAATCAATCTATAATCTTGAGATAAATAATTTCAGAATATTATAACATTTTTCTTATGAATAAATTCCTAATTACTTTGTTTAGAGAGTTATCAGTTTCTTTTCCAACTTCAATCCCCACATGCTCAAGAATCAATGTTTCATCTAACAGAAGTGTCTGTCGTTCACAAATCATATAAAGGAACATTCAGCCCAGCAAGTAAAAACTATAATAGAAGATGCCTTTGAAAAAAGCTGTTTTTTTTTCACGGAATGAAGCAGCTGAAAACATAGTTGAAAAAGTACAAACTTCGCAGGGAATTGAAAATTGAAATCAATCAATTGTTTTGCCTCTGAGGATGCAAGAACAGAGAAACACGGAAGTACCCCATCGTTTCCTTACAAGTTGTTTACCCACTTCACCACAAAAGAAAGGCATCTTTCCCTCTCTAGAAAAATTTCAAGTCACGCGATGTAAAAAAGTTGATGAACAGATCGCCAATTTCCTACCAATCTATCGAAGGTTTCTCTGTGCGACGAAACCAGAATAGGATATAAATAATATACGAAACGAGGTCTACAGATTAAAGAAGAAACTCTGACATTTTATCATCTGGTACTCGGTTCAGAATAAGAACATTCTTCGTCCAATCTACAAATACTTCCACATAATTAATCAATCAAAACCCAGTTCAGATGCGAAGGCAGCAGATACCTGAGAAAATCCTCACAAAGCCCGTTCAACTTCATTCATAATCATCGTAGTCGTCACTCGAATCTTGCGCATCCAACCCCGAGCCCCTTCTCTTCGTAAGCTTCTTTCGAAACTCCCGACTTTTTCTTTAAGGAGGCAAGGTAGCGCAAAACCACACCGGAATTATAAAACAAAATCAAAACGGTCTGTTTTGATTTGGTTCTAGTCTTGATTCTTAAATATTGTGAAACTATTCAAAATGGGATAATATTCTACCCAAAACTGCATCAAAGCTTAAAAAAATAAAAAAAATAAAAAAAATTCAATATAAACTTAAAATTAGTTTAAAAATGATCTAAACACGCAAAACATGACCCAAATATATCAGGTGGAACTCAGTTCCAAACCTTATCTAAAAACTCCAAACCCAATCCATTCGCAATATGGCCCCCACCATTTGCACGTGTCTTACCTAACAAATCAGAGCCGGGATGAACTTTGTTTCGGTTTCTCATGCTCTTCGCAAAATCTCATTAATCTCTACTTGCTAGAAACAAGTGATCAACTTGTCCAACACTTGCTCCAAAGTCCAATCAAAGCTACTTTATCTAGTACACTCATTTAGATACAATCAACCTTGCAAATTTTCTCTTTATTTTATTTATTTTAAATTTAATTGTTGGCGATGTGGCAAAAATTGCCTCATGGCGGATCGGAGGGCGGAGTCACAATCAAATTTTATGTTGGAGGTGCTGGATGCACTATAAAACTAGAATATGTGCATCTACTAGTGCTCATTAATTTTAACAACATTGATTATGTCTGAGGCCATACATATGCAAGTTTAATAACCATAAAAGCCAAACTTAATCGAGATGTAGGCACATGCGATCGAGCTCCTTGCATGTATGCGAAGCTATGAAGGTAAAGGAAAATGTTCCTTCGTGAAACAACATTTGTTATAGTTGATAGAACCTAATGTTCATATCATCAAAATTATAGTAGTATGTAGTATAGTCATGCAAGTGGCAACAACGACGCATACATTGTATCTTGGTGCAAGCAATTCGAGTTATGTGCACAAATTATTATGGTTTTAGTACTAATTATGTCATGCTATGATTACTCCCTCGTGTTGTGTCCTCTACTGTTATGGGTTCAATGATCCACTGTATGAAAGAAAAGAATGAAATGAAGAAAGAAAAGTGAATGAACATAAGATTGTTGTGAGGCCAAACCCTGAAGGCTCGACAAGTGATCTTGTCTTGTGACAATAGATGGTTTTACGACTTAATTTCTCGAAAGTGACTTCCAACAAAATGATATATCAAAATTATTGATCACTGAAGACATAAAAAAAAAGAATGTTTTATGATATTCATGATCATATCATTGGCATTTAGTTTTTACGCATTTCTTATTGAGACTTAAGCTCACTAGTTAAGTCATATAATGTAGGTGATGAAAGCTCTACACCTTAGAAGAATGATGTAGGGGATGAGATGTAGGGATTCGTATCTTCAAACGATTTTGACCGGTGGATGGCCTACTTGTACAAAGAATGTTTCCTTATAGTGTGTTTATTGTAGTTAGTTGAAACAGTGTGCAACTTTGATAAACTATGTTTTGTAGTAAAGTTTTTGAATGTATGTATGTATGGTTTGAACTCCTTATTTCACCTTTACATTTTGGAGTTTTGACAAGAAAGAAAGAAAATGATTTTCCACTATGAATTTTAAATGGCTAAAGTGTTTATTAAGAAGAATTAATTTTAAAAAAAATTATCTATGAAAACGGGTCTTGACATTTACAGTTTACCCTTCTCTGTCATTGCACTTTTCCTTCTCATTTCGGTACTTTGGCATCGCTTAGCAACATTCCCTTTCAAGCGATTATTGAGGGCTAACGCAATTCGATTGATTTGATTCTCGAGATTTCTGTGAGAAGCAACTTGATTCGAGATTATCGCTTCCATGGTCTAAATCATCAAATCATTCCTCTCTATATATTTGGTTACTTTTTGCTTGAATGATTTAGCCGACTCAAGTTGTTAGCGGTTTTGTTGAGATGGATAACCCTGATTAAAACCTTGCTGATGCTATTGTTTTGGTTGGAAGTGCTTGTTTTGATTACGTTGCTGACTCCAATGTTAAACAACTTCCAACCTTGATTAAAGTTGTTACTATTGCTTCACATAGACCACTGCTTTTGATCTAAGGATAAGTGCTCGATCTAAGGATAAGTGCTCGTATCAAGGTTCTTTCGCATAATACACACATGATACACTCATGAGTGGTTGTGGGTTGGCTAGTTGCACATTGACGTTCTTGAGAGTGTTTTTCATTGTGGTCAATTGCACGGCTAGCGCCATAGCTAGATCTAAGCCAAGAATTGTAGATGCTTTTTTAGGTGGTGATATAACGACCTAGTTCACGGATTGTTACTCATTCTACTTACTTACTTGATCATTAATTATGAATTAAACGCCATGAGTGAAGTTATGAAAATCACTTTTCAATTGAAAAAATTATTATAATTATTTTTCAATAGTGCAAGACGACAAAATAAATTTACTTATTGAAAATATGTAACAAAAACTAAAACCAAACACTAAAAAAACTTTACTCACATTTTAAAAATCACTTTACATATTTTCTTTTAAGTCTCTTATTCTCTATGAAATATTACAGAATCTCAAAAACACTGTCCACCACCTAACTTCAACATCTACTTATTAGGGCTCACTTACATTACTATTTGGCGAGTGTTCAGGCTTGTAATAATTATTTATTTATTTATATTATAACTGTTTCTCTTATTAATCATCAAGAGTACATAAGTATAAGTTTATTGGCCTCTCATACGACCACTTATACTCCGTTCTCTCTTGATAATGTTGCGTTTTCAAAACCATGCATGAAAATAATTCTTTACATTTTTCAAGAAAACATGATGAGTGAATATGTAACCATGAACAATTTATTCGTATGCATGAACATAATATCATTCAATTTTGCATACCCTCAAGTTAAAAATTAAATTCTAACACAATGAATCAATTAACATTTAGTTATAAACAATGCACATAAATAATCCTCAAATAACTTGAGGTTGGTGTAGTGTGCATTACAACTCAAAAGTCTAAAATTGTACATGTAACATAAATATCCTACCTTTACAAAGTAGTCTCACTTAAGGGACATACACTCTTAATAATAACTTACCTTAAGACCTTATGTTTAATAATCTTTACTACTTGATCACTTGGAAACCCTTAGAATAGAGACAAATTTCCTTTGTTGTGGGTTCACTTCTCTCTTTTCTTGCTTCTAAAGTGCTCTAGATTCACTCAAAGTGCACTAATCACCCTCACACATTTTCACGTCTAACCAAGCCTCAACTTAATCACCTAAAAATAGAGAGAATGGGGTGAAGGAGAGTTGATACTCTTGGATTTTTAAGCTGAAGAAAAACTTTAGGTCATTTAGTTAAAACATACAATTGTAATTAAGGTAGAGGTGGCCAAAGTAGAAAGTGTTTCTATACCATTTGGCCCTCCTTTTAAGTTGCTCCCTAAAGTCTCCAATCACCTTCACTTCACTTTAATATTTATGTTTCAATCCCTTAAAGAAACTTTGATAAAATTTTAGCCACTTGTTATTCACATTTTACATAAATTTGTCGATGGGTTCATGCAAGTGTCGACCGCTCATGCACTTATATTTACTTTTTTTTTAAATGCATCACATTAAACCAATATTTTAAACTTATATATACGATAGGACTATGGATAAAATGAGGGCTGTTACAAGTGAAGTTCTCTCTGTCGGCCATTGATAATTGTTGGGGGTCATATTTTCCAAAAGCTTGAAATCTTGCGTGCATGTCTTTGATAAAATAGCTCCATTCATCGAAGCATCCACGTGGTCTTGTTTGCCCATTTAGACCTTTTTAAAATGTTTCTAATTGTACCCACGAACACATCATGGTTAGTACATTACCTTAATAGTTCTCTGAACATCTCTAATGCTTCATACAAGGATTCATTGTATCAGAAACTCATGATGTCTCCTCTTATTTTTTGCATTTTTTTATTAGTGAAAAATATTTGATTAAAATTTGTTGCTAGCTCTTCTCGAGTACTTATCAAATTTTGGGGCAAAGAATGCATTCATGCTTTTGATCGATCTCAAAGTGATTATGAAAATAGCTTTAATTGGATAATCTCTTTATTCGTTATTGTATCTTCAAAAGAATCTCACTAGGATGCAAATTCCTTAATGTGTGCATTCTAATCTTCAGATCATGTGCCACACATCTGGCCGATGGTTCGTAGCATTTGAAACATGATCGGCTTCAACTTGTATCTCACTATATTTCTTTTGGGTCAAAAGATTCTAGGATTTAGTCATTTAAGATTGAAAATAGCATAATTGAAATAGGTAGTTCTGGAGCAAGATTTTGATTTGTCGTTAAGGTGCGTTTTAAGCCATTGGGTCGTCCTGTAAAGTGTCTAGTCATATTGGATTTTAAACCTTACATCTTCTCTCTTATAAAGTCCTCTCAGGTTCTAAATCGTAGGAACAAGTTCCTAGTTCTGAACATAGGGAAGAATCATTTTGCATTAATTAGTAGCTAAAAGAATAAAAGAACCATAAAAGAAATCTTTCTGATTTTTTTTTAATTTTAACGCTATAGTTACTTATCTTCACAAATATTTCACAAAAATTTACAAATTAAAATTCATTTTCCTCAGCAATGGCGCCAAAAAATTGTTGCATGTAAATGTAACCACAAATTAATGCAAGTGCACATATCACACTTGCGACTTAGAGTTATAAGGACTGAAGTACTACTAAGGATTAAGTTTACAACTCAATTCTTTTAACCATATAAAATAAAATGAAAATAGCAAAAACATTCTTAATTAACCCGTGTCACTCGATGTAATCACTTATATGTTTCAATACACATCTCCATCAATAGTTATTAAATTTGAAATAAAAATCTTGGACATCATCACAATACGAGTGGAAGATGAATTACGTAATAAAAACATTCTAAATCTCATTTCTAAAAATAACCAAAAGTTTCCTAAATAAAAATTTATACGATAAACCCTAATCTCGAGCAATCAAATTTAGTAATGAAACTAATAGGAATTAAAAAAATTAACAGAAGTTATCAAAGTAAAAAGATGGAGAGAAATTTGGTCTTCATTATCGGGAAGTCGTTGGTTGCACAGAGATGTTCTCTCACCGCCTTTGACTGTCGTCTAGTATTTCACCCGTCTTGAATATTGAATCCCACTCTCTAATTCTCCACACTCATTTCGTGGAAATCTTGGTCTTTTATATAGATCCCAACATATCTCAATTGATTACGAAAGTTATTGAGATTTGTAAGATTTTAACCTCTTAAATTAGGATAATATTTTGTTTCCAATTTTAAACTTCAATAACTGTGTGTATTCTCTCCCTTTTTGCATGTTCTTTCTGGCTCTTTCTTGTGGCACAATCTTTCTAAAATATATGCACCTACATAGAAATAAAAATCTAGTAAAAATAAAATATTCAATATTTTGTTCAATATCATATAAAATATGTCATGCAAATATTATACATAAAGTTGCGGCAATTTCTCCTAAAAACACGATTTTTACATGGAACATTATCTGATTTCCAGCAATTAATCAATCTAAAATCTTTTATATAATGTCTTTTTCAAGACTTAGCAGATGCAACAGACTTCCAATTATTTCTCCTTCTAGCGACTTATCATCATGGAAGTTAGTTAGATTTAGCTCATTAAGCTTGAGAGGCTCGACGATCAAGACTTTTTAGGTTCTCGGCCAACTTGACTCGTTGGGCATCAATGACATAGAAATTCATAGGTCACACGTTAAATTTAGTGATCATTTGGACTTTCAAAAGTGAGTCAAATCTAACACAAAATACTAATGAGTTTTTATCATCATTTATTTCATTGAGTTTAATCTTCATCATTTATCCTTCATTTTGATAGTCTTCTTTAAGTTTTCAAACAAAATTGTTGGCAGAGGTTTTGTAGAATAATATGCTATTTGATCATGATTTGGCGTTAAAAAATTAATAATGAGGGTATTGTATAATAAATCAAAAAGTTTGTAGTGTCTATTGTCAGAAAAATTCATTCAAAGTGTTTGGTGAAACAATTAACATGTGTGCCCAAAGAAACTAACCCTAATCAAATTTAGGGATTCGAAACTCACGGAAAGTAGTCTAGACTCCACTACCTATTTCATCATATAACAATTCTACACTCGGTGGTAGCAACTAAGATACTTTGATCCGATTTAGAAATTCCAAACTGATGAGCGTAGCCTACACCTTATTACTCATCTCATAATGAATGAATGAATGAATGAATGAGGATACTCAATTCAATAATAAAAAATAGTTCACAATAAATTTCTATCAAACTAAAAATTAAATTGCATTCTAGAGTTAATCAGATTCTTGGATTCAACATTTAGTAGTGACTTCGAACAAGCTTTGATGATCTTTCCCAAAGATTTCAAACTACGATACAAAAAGTTTGATATTTTTTGTAGAATGAAGTTGGATAAGTTTGGACAAGAATCTAGAACTAAACAAATCCTCAAGTTATTAAAGTCATAACGTGACAAGAATCAAGTTTAAAAGTCTTATATTAATGAAATTACTTGACCTACTACTTTGTGAGGCACACTTAAAGGTTAACATAGAAAACATTTCTTAGCTCAATTCTTCATAATATTAGATGAACCAACACATAGAGTGGTCCCTGACAGTGAAAAAAAGTGAGAGCAAAGAGTGTAATCAAAGGACATCCATGGAAAACCCCCAACTATAATGACAATCCTAATTGTCTCACTCCCGCCTGCAAACTCATGTGTTTACTTGTTTGAGGGAGCAACCCCACTAGGATTATGCAGCCATCATTTGTTTCTATTGCTGGATGTGAAACACATTACCAGCATTGTGGTGCTCGCATGGCTCCTGAACCTTTTGTTTAGCGCTTCATTGAAGAGCAGCCAGCTAAAAATTCGCGACCTTATACACAAAAGTTCTATGTACGAAAGCATATTCAATACAACAAAGACCTTTGTCCGTGTTAGAAAATCAAGAGAATTGAACAGACCGTTGTCCCAATTTGTTGGCGTGGTTAGTAGGGTCATAATGATAGTTTCCAATGGTGATTTGAAGACTCTTTGTCGATAAAACCAAGTCAATTGCATTAAAAAGATGTAGAAAAACCAAGAGGAGGTTTGAATTTTATTCATCGGATAATTGCATAACATTTTCCAATACAACTGAATTTTATTCAATAGTTAGCTTCATTTTCTGGAGGCAGGAAATATTTAAAACAGAAGAGAGCTCGAAAGATTTACGCGTACGCGGAGTGGCAATATTAACGAAGCACATTTCTCATCGCTGCAGCATTTATGTCTCCCACTTGACTCGGAGGAGCCGTCTTCTCTTACTCACTTCTCCCCGACTCTGCGTCCTCCCTATTTATATCTTCTATCTATGGCATCAGCCACTCATCTTGTCACGCCCCGAGACAGAAGCGCCAGGTCAGATAACCAAATCCACCTTGGCAGACTCAAAAATCTGACCCAAAGGCTATTTAAACTTGCAAAAATTTCTCTTTACAAAAATACCCCGGGTCTATCCATCCAAAATGTTTTTAAGTCATAGCATAAATAAATCATTATACAACCAAATCGAAAGAAATATTATTCATATATGTTCACTCACAATTCCTTACCAGTTACAAAAAAAATAATAATAAAGAGATTCTTCCAAGAAATCTCTACCAGTTCCAAAATCAACTGCTAGCCTGGTAAAAAAATGTTGTCAATTGAGTGAGTGACAAACTCGTAAGTAACCTATATTTAATGCATTCTCGTTAAAACTTAGATTTTAACCTTTTTCCCAAAACTCGCGATCTATTCTATATGATGCATGCATTTTGAAACTCAATCAAAACCATGCATATTTCGTCATTTCAAATCCCGGCTCCACGAGCCCAATAAAAACAAATAACTTTCCCTTGGGAAAAACCCGGCCCATCGGGACCCTGTGAGGTATTTAGAAAACTCGTCACATACGTAGGTGACTATACTACAAAATACCCTCACAGCCATACAAACATCAAATACTGGTGAAAAAAGAGTGTCACACAGGGACCACCCCGGCACACCATAGAAAGACGGGCAAACGGCTCACCATCTCATGAGTCAGAAAGAAATCCGGTGTTGGTCTCTCCTGGGTACCAACCTTAACCACCTGGATAAAGCCACAGTCGCCTCAACCAATTGCCATCCAAAGGCCTCCTGGTAAGGCGTCATCACCGCCCCATATTACATCATCTGATATGACACAGGTCGACCCTACCAACTCCGAACGAATGGGGTCGATCGCCTAACAAACCCTACCAACTCCGAACAAATGGGGCCGACCGCCCGACCGACCCTACCAACTCCGAACGAATGAGGTCGATCGCCTGACCAACCCTGCCAACTCCGAACGAATGAGGCCGATCGTTTCAAACAAAATCCACATTTATAAAACCAAATCCAGTTTCTAAATAAACGTGGAAATCCAAAACAACCCAATTCAATATCCATTCTGATCCAGATAAGCAAACAAATAAAATATCAATCATTTAAATCAAGCCCTATCTGGATTATAAACATATGCAGTTTAAATCGTTCAAATTAAACTACATATTAATACCTTAAAACTGACGTGCGTCATGTCGTTTTGGGTGTCAACCACCAAAATATGATTATTATTAACTTCAAACCATGCATCTAGGTTTAATGCAGAAAATATAAATGACTTACCTCTCTGGGCTGGTGCTTTCCCTTTTTTAATCATTTTCTCACGCTCCGGGCTCAATTTAATGTTATTAAACTCCTCTGTAATATCCAATATACAGTGTATAAGAGAGGAGAAACGAAAACCGAGCGAAAAGATAGAAAAACAGGACAAAACGGCCCTCGGGACCCTCAGGTCCGCTTTGACGGTCAACGGTGAATGTTGACTGGTCAACTCTCGGGTCTGGCCTGTTGATTTGTATGACATCCCGGCCATACAAATCAACAGGCTCCGTATCGGCCGCAACAACATAAGTCTGTGCAGTCTCCCTCACTGGAGCTCCACCCCGGCCACGGCCACCTCTGACAAAACTCTGGCTACCCTCCCAGCTTGCTGTATCGGGGCTCTCTGTGACGGGTTTTGATTGGACCCGTAACTCTGATGTCCAGTGTGCTGACTCTGATAACTCGGACAAGTCGGCTGTGGCTGCCTAGATGACTGACCAAAAAATCCCTTGGAGTGCCCTTGTTTACCGATACCCTGTTGAGGGGCAGAGAAATCCTGGCGGGGCAGCTGCAGTCGCTGTGGGTTCTAGGGGCAATCAACTCTCTTGTGCCCGATTTCCCCACAAATATAACACCCATACGGGCTGTATCGACCACCGCCAGACGAGCTGCTACTAGCACTCGCAGGTCGACCCCCACCAGAACCCTGCATTGGTGCTTTCCACTGGTTTCTCTTGGTCAGCTTCCTTTCATCACGGCGCACCGTCTGCTTCTGATGAAATCCTTGTGTCTCATCGAACGCCTGCTCCATGCATCGAGAGGCATCCACCGCTTCTTGGAGCGTGTCATACATGATCAAGGTCACTGCTTGTCTCAGTTTCAGCCTCAGACCTACTTGGTAAGATGTGAAGGACCCAAGCTACCATAACCCTGAACGCATGCAGTAACCCCTGGCCAGGTTTAGGGGTATTAGGGTGCCCCAGGGAACGCGTCATCACCGCCCAATATCACATCATGTGATATGACACGGGTCGACCCTACCAACTCCGAACGAATGGGGTCGATCGCCTGACCAACCCTACCAACTCCGAACGAATGGGGCCGACCGCCCGACCGACCCTACCAACTTCGAACGAATGGGGCCGATCGTTTCAAACAAAATCCACATTTATAAAACCAAATCCAGTTTCTAAATAAACGTGGAAATCCAAAACAACCCAATTCAATATCCATTCTGATCCAGATAGGCAATCAAATAAAATATCAATCATTTAAATCAAGCATTATCTGGATTATAAACATATGCAGTTTAAATCGTTCAAATTAAACTACATATTAATACCTTAAAATTGACGTGCGTCACGTCGTTTTGGGTGTGAACCACCAAAATATGATTATTATTAACTTCAAACCATGCATCTTGGTTTAATGCAGAAAATATAAATGACTTACCTCTCCGGACGGGTGCTTTCTATTTTTTAATCATTTTCTCCTGCTCCGGGCTCAGTTGAATGTCGTTAAACTCCTCTGTAGTATCTCATATACAGTGAATAAGAGAGGAGAAACGAAAACCAATCGAAAAGATAAAAAAAATGGGCCAAAACGGCCCTCGGGACCCTCAGGTCCGATTCAGTCAGACCGGTTCAGACTGAACCGGTTCAGGTTGAACTGGTTCAGCCGAACCATTGACCGGTCAACGATGAATGTTGACTGGTCAACTCTCGGGTCGGGTCCGTCCGACCCGCCCCGGGTTGACCCGACGGACGCGACCCACGCCCTGATTCCGTTGCCGACGCCGATTTCGGCCTCCGTTTTTGACGATCTTTACACCAAAACACTCGTATCGTCGAGACGATCTCAACCGTACCAAGAGTCACGAGAATAACCAAGATTTGATAAATCAAAACGAAAACTCTAAACTCTCAATTTTTCTTAGATCTCTCACAAAATATGAGCTTACCTTCGAAACCGATTGTACAAGCTTCTTTATTTTCTCAAGACAGACGTTCTGACTCTTGAATCGTCGAAAAAGACGAAGAATCATCCAAAATTGCCAGAAACCCTCGCGGTTTCGTCTCTCTGCCGACGCTCCAAGCCTCTTCTCTCTATTTCCATTCTTCTTCTCTTTCTTTTTCCTTTTTATAAGTTAATATTATAATTAATAATATTATATTATATTAAATATTATAATAATATTAAAAAATAATATTTATTTTGTAACGTTTTCGATTTTCGTTCAATTCCTGTCGTTCCACTAAAAATCTCAAAACGATTATGTGACCACTGATTTCGTAAAATCAATTTTTACGCCACATTCGAAAATCGTAGTTCAATTTCGTCCCGAGATATCCCAATTTATTTAGTTTGACCAAGTCGTCGCACGTGGCATATACGAAAAATTTACGTTCCGTATACGACAGTTGACTAATCAAACCTCGCGAAAAATTTTCCTTGAAATTCAGGATTTAAAATTTTGGGTCCTTACTCTCTCGTGCATACTCAACTGCATACTTTTCTCGAGCTCTTCATTTGTCTGTTCTTCTGAGAATGGAGGCTTCTCCTCAAACCCTCTCTCGTCTCCTTCTGCTGCTGCTTTCTCTTCACTGCATGCTGTGCATGGCCAACCCACCCAGCTCAGATTCTATTCTTCTACGTGTCCCCGAGTGGAATCGGTGGTGAGATCGACGGTGGAGGCTCATCTTGTCACGCCCCGAAGTAGGGCCTGGCAGAAACGCCAGGTCAGATAACCAAATCCACCTCGGCAGACTCGAAAATCCGACCCAAAGGCTATTTAAACTTGCGGAAATTTCTCTTTACCAAAATACCCCGGGTCTATCCATCCAAAATGTTTTAAGTCATAGCACAAATAAATCATTATACAACCAAATCGAAAAAAAATACTATTCGTATATGTCCACTCACAATTCCTTACCAGTTACAACAAAGGAAAATAATAAAGAGATTCTTCCAAGAAATCTCTACCAGTTCCAAAGTCGACTGCTAGCCTGGTAAAAAAAATATTGTCGATTGGGTGAGTGACAAACTCGTAAGTTACCTATATTTAATGCATTCCGGTTAAAACTTAGATTTTAACCTTTTTCCCAAAAATCGCGATCTATTCTATATGATGCACGCATTTTGAAATTCAATCAAAATCATGCATATTTCACCATTTCAAAACCCGGATCCACGAGCCCAATAAAAATCAATCATTTCCCCTTGGGAAAAACCTGGCCCATCGAGCCCCTGTGAGGTATTTAGAAAACCCGTCACATACGTAGGTGACTATACTACAAAATACCCTTATAGTCATGAAAACATCAAATACCGGTGAAAAAGGAGTGTCACACAAGGACCACTGCAGCACACCATAGAAAGATGAGCAAACGGCTCACCATCTCATGAGTCACAAAGAAACCCAGTGCCAGTCCTTCCTTGGTACCAACCTTAACAACTCGGATCAAACCACAGTCGCCTCAGCCAACTGCCATCAAAAGGCCTCCCGGTAAGGTGTCCCGGACCTAAGCTACCGTTAAGAACCCTACCGTTAGCTACCCGGGTCAAATAACAACGGTACACAGTCCGTTGGGTACCCAGGGCAATCCGCTAAGATGGTTGTGATCCCGGTCATCGTACCCTGCACGCATGCAGAAAACCCTGGCCAGGTTTAGGGAGATTTAAGGTGCCCCAGCGAACGCGTCATCACCGCCCCATCACCATCCCAAATCACATCAAGTGATAAGACATAGGTCGATCCTACCAACTCCGAACGAAGGGGTCGATCACCTGACCAACCCTACCAACTCCGAACGAATGGGGCTGACCGGCCGACCGACCCTACCAACTCCGACGAATGGGGTCGATCACCTGACCAACCCTACCAACTTCGACGAATGTGGCCGATCGTTTCAAACAAAATCCACATTTATAAAACCAAATCCAGTTTCTAAATAAACGTAGAAATCCAAAACTCAATTTGATATCCACTTCTATCCAGATAGGCAACAAATGAAATATCAATCATTTAAATCATGCAAATCAGCCATATAAGTTTTAATACTTTAAAACTGACGTGCGTCATGTCGTTTTGGGTGTCAACCACCAAAATATGATTATTATCAACTTTAAAACATGCATCTAGGATTAAGGCAGAAAATATAGATGACTTACATCTTTTAACGATCGTTTTCCCTTTCTTTTTCTCGGGTTCCGAGCTCGGTTCAATTTCGTTAAACTCCTCTGTAATATCCCAAATATATTTTATAAGAGAAGAGAAAAAAAAAACCGAGCGAAAAGACAAAAAAACGGGCCAAAACGGGCCTCAGGACCCTCGGGTCCGGTTCAGTCAGACAGGTTTAGACTGAACAGGTTCTGGTTGAACCGGTTCATCCGAACCGTTGACTGGTTAACAGTCAACGTTGACTGGTCAACAGTTGACCTGGTCAATGTTTGACTGTTGACCGGGTCAACTCTCGGGTCGGGTCAGTCTGACCCGCCCCGGGTTGACCGACGGACGCGACCCACGCGCCTGTCCACCGGCCGGCGCCTATTCCGGCCTCCGTTCTCGAAGAAACTTACACCAAAACACTCGTATCGTCGAGACGGACTCAACCGTACCAAGAATCGTAAGAGAAACTAAGATTTCAAAAACCAAAGTTATAAACTCTGACCCTCGGTTTTTCTTAGATCTCTCCCAAAATACGAACTTACCTTCGAAACCGCTTTAAAAGATTGCTCCTCTCGTCGTTGCGGACGTTTTGACAACTTGATCTTGTCGAACAGACGTCGTTCGCCGACGTTCCCTTTTCTCCTCTCTCTCTCGGCTTTTCGGTTTGTCGGGGGACTCCTGAAGAAGAAGGAAATTTCCTTCTTCTTTTAATTACTTTAATAGATATTATATTATTTTAATAATATTATATTATATAATATAATATAATATTATTAAAACATAATATTTATTTCGTGTAACATTTCCGATTTTCATTCAATTTCATTCGTTCCATTCAAAATTTCAACACGATTATGTGACCACTGATTTCGTAAAATCAACTTTTACGTCACATACAAAAATCGTAGCTCGATTTTTTCCCGAGATATCCAAATTTAATTAATTTGACTAAGTCGTCGCACGTGGCATATACGACAAATTTACGTTCCGTATACGACAATTGATTAGTCAAACTTCGCGAAAATTTTTTCTTGAAATTCAGGATTTAAAATTTCGGGTTATTACATCATAACCCCCTCAAAAGAATTTCGTCCCGAAATTCAAAACAAACTTAACAAAAGAAGGTAAATAAACGAGGGTACTTTTCCATCATATCTGATCCAAGCTCCCAAGTTGCCTCGTTTTCAGCGTGATTCTGCCACAGCACACGAACCACATGAACCTCTCTTCTTCGTATAACCCGAACTTCCCGATCAATGATCTGTTCAGGCTCCTCCTCGTATGTCACGTCCTCCTTGATAGGTACGTCAGTCCAAGGGACTACGTGCAAAAACGCATTTCCTCAGCATAGAGATGTGAAATACGTCGGCACATACCCGAGTTAGGCAGGAAGTTCAAGCTTGTAAGCTACTGCGCCCACTCGTTTAATAATCGGGAAGGGGCCAATGTACCTCGGAGCTAATTTACCCTTTACTCCGAATCGGCTAATCCCTCGCCTTGGTCAAACTTTCAAAAATACATAATCCCCTACATCAAACTCCACCTCACGGCGCTTAAGGTCTGCATAGCTCTTCTGTCGGCTTTGCACTGTGACCAGCCTCTGCCGTATAAGCTTAACCTGCTCGTTCATCTCAAGAACCAGGTCAGCGCCCAAAGAAATTCTATCTTCAGTCTCGGCCCAACAAAGTGGAGATCGAAAAGGTCTCCCATATAACGCTTCAAACGGAGCAACTCCGATGCTAGCTTGGAAGCTGTTATTGTAAACAAATTCGACCAAGGGTAAATGAGTAACCTAACTGCCTCCAAAATCCAACATACAGGATATGAGCATATCTTCTAGGGTTTGAATCGTACGCTCAGATTGTCCATCCGTTTGAGGATGATGGGTTGTACTCAAGTTCAATTCCGTACCTAGAGCATTCTGCAATCCTCTCCAAAAATTTGAAGTGAACCTGGGGTCGCGATCACTCACAATGCTCAAGGGTACTCCGTGTAGACGAACTACACCCTCAATGTAGAGGCTACAAAGTTTGGATATGAGAAATTTCATGCGAACCGGAATAAAGTGTGATGCCTTTGTTAGGCGGTCCACGATGACCCATATAGAATCAAACTTTTGTGGGGTCTTCGGTAAACCCGTGACAAAGTCCATGGTTATATGATCCCACTTCCATCCCGGAATAGGCAATGGTTGCAACAATCCCGCAGGTCTTTGGTGTTCAACTTTAACTTGTTGGCACACCGCACAACGTGACACGTATTTTGCCACTTCACGCTTCATTCCTGACCACCAATATTGTCGCCTCAAGTCCTGATACATCTTTGTGCTACCAGGATGGATTGAAAAGTTTGATCTATGCGCCTCCGACAATATGTCGAGTCGGAGTTTATGCTCGCTAGGGACCACTACACGTTCCCTGAACATTAATGTCCCAACAGTGTTAATTCTCCAACCATCAAGTTGTTTCCCATTCTGTAGACTTTTGGAAACTTCTATTAAATCTGCATCATGTGTTTGCTTATTCTTGACAGTTTCTAGTAAAGAGGGGGATGCGACAACATTATAGGCATAAGTTGTCCCCTCGTTGCTGAAACACTTCAACTCATAATCTCCCAGAACAGTTGACCATTTCCATTCGTTTATAGCCATACAGAAAGCAACTGCCTGAGGGTTCCTGCTTAAAGCATCAGCAATAGCGTTTGCTTTCCCTGGATGGTATTCCAAATCGAAGTCGTAATCTCCCATATACTTCATCCAACGACGTTGTCTTACATTTAAATCCCTCTGAGAGAAAAGATACTTCAAAGTCTTATGATCGGAAAAGATTTGGAATTTAGCCCCATACAGGTAGCTCCTCCAAATCTTCAATGCAAAAATGATGGCTGCTAATTCCAGATCGTGAGTAGGATAATTCTTTTCATGTGGCTTCAATTGCCTCGAAACATATGCCACCACACGACCATTCTGCATCAGCACACCACCCAATCCGACTCCTAAAGCATCCGTCTACACCACGTAAGGTGTCTTATTGTCAGAAATTGTCAGAATCGGTGCACTTGTAAGACTGTTCTTCAACTCTTCAAATGCACTCTGACAAGCATCATCCCACTCGAATTTAACACCCTTCTTGGTCAGTTTTGTTGTTGGTGCGGCTATCATCGAGAAACCTTTCATGAATTGTCGGTAATAGCCAGCAAGACTCAAGAAGCTTCTAATTTCTGACACGTTTTTAGGAGACTCCCACTTTGTTACTGCCTCAATCTTTGAAGGATCTACTGAGATTCCTTACCGTGATATCACGTGCCCAAGAAATTTTACCTCGGACATCCAGAATTCGCATTTGCTTAGTTTGGCATACAAACTGTTTTCCCTCAAAGTTTGAAGCACAATTCGAAGATGCTCCTTGTGCTCACTACGAGATCTTGAGTACACCAAGATATCGTCGATAAAAACCACCACAAAACAATCAAGATATGGTTTTAATACTCTGTTCATCAGATCCATAAATACCGCAGGTGCATTTGTTAGGCCAAAAGGTAATACCCTGAACTCAAAATGTCCATACCTCGACCTAAACGCAGTTTTGGGAATATCTTCATCCCGTATTTTCACCTGGTAGTAACCGGATCTCAAGTCAATCTTAGAGAAATATCGAGATCCTCCCAACTGGTCGAACAAATCATCAATCCTTGGCAGCGGATATTTATTCTTTATCGTCATTTGATTCAATTTTCGATAGTCCAAGCATAACCGCAATGATTCATCCGCCTTCTTAGCAAATAATACGGGAGCTCCCCATGGGGATGTACTCTCCCGAATGAAACCACGTTCCAATAATTCGTCCAGTTGATTCCTTAAATCGATGCGAAACTCCACCTCACGATCAGGAGGTAATCCAGGCAATTCTTCTAGAAACACGTCAGGAAACTCCTTGACTACCATCAGACTCAAGCTCTGCCCGACAAATTCATCATCAGCATTCACTGACCATAGGTTCCCGTGTTGTTCTAGAACACAACGACCTCCCAAACAACTCCTCAAAATTGGATTAGTTGTTCCCGCATTCAACCCACAGCGGAGAACAACAACCGATCCATCCTTGGCAATCAAAGTGATCTTCTTGGAGTCACAACAAATGGTTGCCGAATATCTTTGAAGCCAGTCCATTCCCAAGATCACATCAAACTGATCCATGGGTAATAAAATCAGATTGGCTGAAAACTTATAATCATCTATAACTATGCACACTGAGCGGCATATAGATGAAAACCCATCACATGTCCCTAGTGGTGTACGAAGTTCGAGTGAAGACTTCATAACCGAAGTCTCCAACCCGAGTGTCAACGCAAAAAGTTCAGATATAAACGATAAAGTAGAGCCCGTATCAAATAAAGCATGAGCAAAGGAATGGTAAAGAAGGATCGTACCATCGACGACATCCCGACCATATAAGTCAAAAGGCTCTGTATCGGACTGCATAAGTCTGTGCAGTATCCCTCGCTGGAGCTCTACCCCGGCCACGGCCACCTCTGACAGAACTCTGGCTACCACTCCTTGCCTGCTGTGTCGGAGCTCTCTGTGATGGGTTTTGATTGGACCCGTAACTCTGCTGTCCAGGGTGAGGACTCTGGAAACCTGGACCAGTCTGTTGTGGCTGCCTAGATGACTGGCCACCAAATCCTCTAAAATGCCCTGGCTGTCCAGTACCCCTTTGAGGGGCAGAGAAATCCTGGCGAGGCTGTTGCTGGCGTTGTGGATTATGAGGGCAATCAATCTTTTTGTGCCCGATGTCTCCACAGATAAAACACCCATACGGGCTGTATCGACCGCTGCCAGACGAGCTGCTACCAGCACTAGTAGGTCGACCCCCACCAAAACTCTGCATCAGTGTCTTCCCCTGGTTTCTCTTGGTCATCTTCCTTTCATCACGGCGCACCGTCCGCTCCTGTTGGAATCCCTGTGTCTCATCAAACGCCTGCTCCATGCGTCGAGAGGCATCCACCGCTTCTTGGAGCGTGTCATACCTGATCAAGGCCACTGCTTGTCTCAGTTTCGGCCTCAGACCTGCTTGGAACTTGCGAAGCAAACCATTACTCAGACGCTCTGTCAGAATAGGGCATCAGTTTGAAGAAGCGGTCATAGTACTCATTAACCGTTGACGAGCCCTGTTTCAGATCTGTGAATGCCTGTAGCTTGGCATCCCGGTAACTGTCACTGCAGAACTAGTTCTGAAAGATATTAATGAACTCTCCCTAGTCCATTGACTCAGCATTGGCAGAAGATGTGAGTACTGACTTCCACCAATTGTGCGCGCTCTTTAACAGGAAATGAGTGGCAATGGAGATCTTGAATGTGTCTGGGACCCGGAGGGACCTGAAATTTTGCTCCATTCTATCCAGCCACTCTTCAGCCATTCCTGCATTTGACCCTCCCAGAAACGCTGGTGGGTTCAACTGTATCATCTCCTGGAAGTACGTCATGTACTCATTTATTGAGGGCTGAGGTGTACCCGTGCTAGAAAGATTTTTCATCCTCTCGGTAACATCCTCAGTGGGGTTTAGGTTCCCATGTGATTGAGCTTTCCGTGAAGTCCTTGGTAGAGGCATGATTTTTCTGCAATCATGTCAAAAATTCATTTCTCCACCCACGTACCTTTCAATTAGTCGTATTGATTTACCATGCTATGTAACAAATTCGATGGAACCGGCTATGATACCATAAATTTTTGTCACGCCCCGAAGTAGGGCCTGGCAGAAACGCCAGGTCAGATAACCAAATCCACCTCGGCAGACTCGGAAATCCGACCCAAAGGCTATTTAAACTTGTGGAAATTTCTCTTTACCAAAATACCCCGGGTCTATCCATCCAAAATGTTTTAAGTCATAGCATAAATAAATGATTATACGAAAAAAAATACTATTCATATCTGTCCACTCACAATTCCTTACTAGTTACAACAAAGGAAAATAATAAAGAGATTCTTCCAAGAAATCTTTACCAGTTCCAAAGTCGACTGCTAGCCTGGTAAAAAAAAATTGTCGATTGGGTGAGTGACAAACTCGTAAGTTACCTATATTTAATGCATTCCGGTTAAAACTTAGATTTTAACCTTTTTCCCAAAAATCGCGATTTATTCTATATGATGCACGCATTTTGAAATTCAATAAAAATCATGCATATTTCACCATTTCAAAACTCGGCTCCACGAGCCCAATAAAATCAATCATTTCCCCTTGGGAAAAACCCGGCCCATCGAGCCTCTGTGAGGTATTTAAAAAACTCGTCACATACGTAGGTGACTATACTACAAAATACCCTCACAGTTATGAAAACATCAAATACCGGTGAAAAAGGAGTGTCACACAAGGACCACCCCGGCACACCATAGAAAGATGGGCAAACGGCTCACCATCTCATGAGTCAGAAAGAAACCCAGTGTCGGTCCCTCCTGGGTACCAACCTTAGCCACCCGGATCAAACCACAGTCGCCTCATCCAACTGCCATCCAAAGGCCTCCCGGTAAGGTGTCCCGGACCTAAGCTACTGTTACCCGATGCCGATCAAGAACCCTACCGTTAGCTACCCGGGTCAAATAACAACGGCACACAGTCCGTTGGGTACCAGGGCAATCCGCTAAGATGGTTGTGATCCCGGTCATCGTACCCTGCACGCATGCAGAAAACCCTGGCCAGGTTTAGGGAGATTTAAGATGCCCCAGCAAACGCCCCATCACCGCCTCATCACCGCCCCATCACCATCCCAAATCACATCAAGTGATAAGACATAGGTTGATCCTACCAACTCCGAACGAAGGGGTCGATCACCTGACCAACCCTACCAACTCCGAACGAATGGGGCTGACCGGCCGACCGACCCTACCAACTCCGACGAATGGGGTCGATCACCTGACCAACCCTACCAACTCCGACGAATGTGGCCGATCGTTTCAAACAAAATCCACATTTATAAAACCAAATCCAGTTTCTAAATAAACGTGGAAATCCAAAACTCAATTCGATATCCACTTCCATCCAGATAGGCAACAAATGAAATATCAATCATTTAAATCATACAAATCAGCCATATAAATCATGCCCTATCTGGATTATAAGTTTTAATACTTTAAATCTGACGTGCGTCACGTCATTTTGGGTGTCAACCACCAAAATATGGTTATTATCAACTTTAAAACATGCATCTATGATTAAGGCAGAAAATATAAATGACTTAACTCTTTTAACGATCGTTTTCCCTTTCTTTTTCCTTTTCTCGGGTTCCGGGCTCGGTTCAATTTCGTTCAACTCCTCTGTAATATCCCAAATATATTGTATAAGAGAAGATAATTAAAAACCGAGCGAAAAGACGGAAAAACGGGCCAAAACAGGCCTCGGGACCCTCGGGTCCGGTTCAGTCGGACCGGTTCGGACTGAACCGGTTCGAACCGTTGCCCGGTCAATTGTTGACTGGTCAATGGTTGACCTGGTCAACGATAGACCCGGTCAACGTTTGACTGTTGACCGGGTCAAGTCTCGGGTCGGGTCAGTCTGACCCGCCCCGGGTTGACCCGACGGACGCGACCCACGCGCCCGTCCGCCGTCGGTGACGAAAACCGGCCTTCGAATATTATATTATTAAATATAATATAATATTATTAATTATAATATTATAATATTATATTAAGAGAAGAAGAAGGTTTTCTTCTTCATTTTATCTCCCCTAACGCGGGACACCGAGAGAGAGAGGGAGAGACGTCGTCGACAAACGATGTCCGTTCGACGAGATTGTGGTGTCGGAACGTCCGTCTCAGAAGGATAAAGTAGTTTGCTAAAGCGGTTTTGAAGGTAAGCCCGTATTTTGTTGTAGATCTGAGAAAAACCAAGAGATTAAGTTTTTCGTTTCGATTTTTCAAATCTAGGTTTTTCTCCCGAATATTGGTCCGTTGACCAGTCAACCTAAACCGGTCTAGCTGGATCAGTTCGATCTGAATCGGTCCTGCTGAACCGGTTCAGCTCCAACCAGTCCGATTTGGACAAGTTTGACTTGGTCAAACGTTGACAGGTCAACCTATGACCGTTGACCGGTCCGGTCCGAACCGAACAGCAAGCTTTCACGGCCGTTTTGACCCGTTTTTGAGTTTTTTCGTTCGTTTTTCGTTTCTCTTCTCTTATGCAATGTAATTGAAATATTACATAAGAGTTTAACGAAATTGAACCGAGCCTGGAGCGCGAGAAAAAGGGAAAACACCATTAAACGAGGATTCCCTAAGTCGACCTATAATCTCGATTCCGACCTAACTTTTCAAGAAATTAAAAGGTAGGGGTTTTTATAGTACTACTAATTTTACATGATTAATTGCATTTATATTATTATTGTTATTGAAATTTGTTGTTATTGAACATATGCATTGCATATTCATCATTGAACATTGTGCACAAATGGTTAAAAGGGACGACTAAGTCTGCCATTGGGTTTCGAATCCCTAAACCGGATCCGGGTCTGTACGGTTGCCACCACCTTAGTGTGAGGTCTCCACTTTTTGATGTTACACATCATTTGCACTGCATCTCATTGTGCATTTACTTTATGGTTGCCACCACCTTAGTGTGGAGTCTCCACTTTTTGGAGTTACACATTATTTATATTTTACCTCATTGTGCATTACATATTTACGGATTGTTCAAAATCATGTTTAAATATATTTTAACATGTTGTTATTTATTTATAATTTAATAATAAAAATAAGACCCCTACTGAGAGTAGTCACTCACCCCTTTTGCTAAAAATTTTGTTTTCAGGATCATTCCCGGGCAAGACCCAGTGAGACTTGTATTGGAGTTTAAATTCTCCAATTTGTATTTACAAAATTCGAACGATGTATATTTTAAATTGTAAAACTTCTCGTGTATATATTTGATTGAAACATTTTATGTATGTTATTCGACTGTTTGGATTAAATGTTTGGGCTTGCTTGAAATTTTAAGACTTCAGCTGTTTGGTTTAAATTGAATACCCGAGCCTAGGGCTTAGTGGTCGGGTTTCCTCGGGAATCGGGCTATTGGGCCCGGCGTCTGTCTAGGCCCTGTTTTGGCTCGTGACAGACCCGACCTTTCTGCTGGAGCTGCAGGCACTCTGCCCGCAGAGCGAAGACGGGTGGAGATGGACAGGGAGAGTGGGGGGAGACTGGACAAATCCTTGTTCGTCAACTTGATGAACCGGCTGGGAATGCTGGAGTCGGACCAGAGGCTGTGGGAGGAACCGTCGACGCAGGCCCTGTTGAGGAGCTTTGTGGGCGGGAGACTGGAGAGGGTCTCTTGGGCTGAACTTCAACTCAGAGTTCAGCAAATCCATGGTGAAGATGAGCAACATCGGAGTCAAGTCTGGATCTGAGGGTGAAATTTGAACACGTTGCTCTGCAGTTAATTATCGCAAAACAATTCCTAAATGCTTTACTCTCTAATAGGGAACAACCAAATCATTTTATAGATTTGACTGATTTTTTCGGCTTTCCTTAAATTTCGTTGTAATCGTTCGTACAACCTTGTCAGGACCTCCACGTGGAACAGAAATTATTGGGTAACTGCAGGAGAATATAGAGTTTAGAAAGAAATATTACTTATATTATTCACCCCGTTTCATGTTTTGTATACTTCTAACTCAAAAGATATAATTTCCATTTACATTAGTAACGCCTCCTTAACTAACTAGACTTAATCTATTATTGCGCGTAAATATATTAATAAATTAATGCAAGTGCAAATGTCGCAGTTGTTTTAATTAAATATTGATGACACGTGAATAAGTAAATTTTTAATTAAAAGAATAATTATGAAATATTAAAAGGGATAAAGATTTGATTTTTGAGTTTTTAATTATTAAAAAGAAATAAATGAATATAGAAAAGCAAAAGTGGTGTTCAAATTGAAAATTTAACAAAGTTTTGATTAAGTTTTTTCGTAAATTAAATTTACTTAAAATATTTTACGATGTTACCGTGGTTGTTACGACTTTAATCATATTTGATTAGAACACTAATAAATTGAGACTGACATTGTCTCTCGATTAATGCTTTTACACATTCAACTTACACTCATAAGGTATCATCGAGATTCGAATTTGAAAATAAATTCTTTTTAATCACACTAAATTGAAATGAACGTCACAAAAATGAACATAACGGCCTCAATTAATTCTTGTACACATTCAACTTACACTCATAAGGTATCATTGAGATTCAAAATTGAAAATAAGTTCTTTTTAATCACACTAAATTGAAATGAACATGATAAAAATGTTCCTAAGTAAATTATGTTACTCGATTTAACCACATAAAGAATTTAATACATGTTGTAAATCACGTAACGATATTTTATTGTGACATACTAGATGATATCTAAGCATACACATAAACATATGTAATCTTATTTAATTGAATTCCAAGTAAAAATCCATAATTTTTCTAAATAAAGTATCATACAAAGAATCCTAGACTTGACTAAATTAAAATAGTTCAAAAACTATCTGGAGTTCATATAATTTAGTAATGTTAAAACGAAAGGCAAAGGACGAGAGATTTGGTCCTCGCCGTCGCCGTCGTAATCGCTTCTGTTGACCTTCGCCTTATATTGACACTCGTGCTTAGTCATGAATCTCGTTTTCTAATTCTTCACACCAATTTCGTGGTTCTAAACCTTTATTTTATAGATCTCAACATATCTCAATCGATTAGGAAAGTTGTTGAGAATTGAAAGATTTCGCAATTCAAATAAGTAGGAGTGGACAAAACTGGGTCGGAACTATAAACCGAACTGAAACCACCAGTTTAAATCTGGTCTTGATTCTAATTTTAAAAAATTATTATTTATAGGTCGGTGCCTGTTTTTAAGAGTAAAAACCGTGAAACTGGAATGAGAACGTGGGTCAAAAAAATTTTAAAATCGAGTAAAACTCAACTCAAACTCTACCTAAATATAATAAAAAATATAATTATTGTTATATTTATTTTTTAAATATAAATAAAACTGGGTTAAAACCAGAAAAAAAACTGAAATCGTTGGTTCCGATGATAATTTAAAAAATCAAGAACCATGAGTTCTAGTTCCGGTTCTATTTCGGACTAAAATCGGGCTGAACTAGCCTGTGCCTGCCCCTACAAATAAGTATAAGATCTTGTTTACAAATTTGAATTAGGATACTTTGAGATATTTTCCAAACACTTTATGAGATCCTTGGGATTCTTTATTGTGCCGCACTTAAGAGTGAGCATGAGTCGGAGTGGGTTGGATTGACACCCAAATCAACCCTACTCGACCCATTAAGGATTACCAAGCTATTCGAATTAGGTTACCGATTAGACCCAAACTTGACCCAAGTTGAGCATGTTCGGGTTAGTATTGGATCAGGTTAACAGGTCAGATTAAAAATTTTTTTATTCTTCCATTCTAAAGTCCAAGTCATCCATCCCTAAAAAAATATATTCCCTGAAACTAATATATACCTCATAAAAGCATATAATTCTACGACAATAATATATACCAGTTATGTTTAAAAAAAAATATAATTCATCAAAATTAACAATCACAATATAAAGGATTTAAAACTGAGGTAATACATTATTCACGTGTAAAATTAAAAAAAATTAATCTCATGTTAACTTAACCTTGAGTAAACTACTTATATTTTAAAAATACGAGTTATTTTATATTTACACTCTTCCATAAACTGGTAATCTCTCATTTTCTTTGTTAGTTTTTCTGTTAGCATCCAGTTGTTGTTTTCTCTAATTGAGTTACAATGTATCAGGTCATATATGGATAGTTATTATTCCTGACGAAAGCCACCACTCCTCTACTTTCATGTATTGAGATTTTTAGTATTCAAAATGAGGTAACTTTTCAAAAGTCATAAAAAAACTATGAAATTATTCTTCATTTTCTATATAGATGAAACTTTACGATCAAAATTAAACCTAAGAGGGAGTGTATTTAAGTTTACTAGTTTTTTTTTGTGATTTTATAATTCTAATTATCTAAGTAATATAAGCAATAAATTAAAGAAAAGGGAAAAAGAAATAACTAATTTTCTAATGTATTTCAGACCAACCTTTGCCTACTTCCACGCTCCTTCAACTCAAAGACATAATTTCCATTTACATTAGTAACGCCTCCTTAACTAATAACTATAACTAATCTATTATTGTGCATAAGTATATTTACAAATTAATGCAAGTGCACGTGGAAAGTTAATTTACAATTAAAAGAACAATAATGAAATATTAAAAGGAATAAAGATTTGATTTTTGAATTTTGAAATATTAAAAAGAAAACAAATAAATGCAGGAAAGTAAAAGTGGTGATCGAATTGAGAATTTGAAAAAGTCTTGATTAGGCTTTTCTATAAATTAAATTTACTTAAATTGTTTTACAATGTTGTAGTAGTTGTTACGACTTTACTCATATTTGATTAGAACACTAATAGACTAGGATTGTTATTGCCTCTCGATTGTTATTTTCATACATACGACTTAGACTTGTAAGAAGTAAGGTATCAGTCAAGATTTGGGTTTGAAAATAAGTTATTTTTAATCACACTAGATTAGAACGAATATTACAAAAATGCTCCTAAATAAATTGTGTGACTTGATTGAACCACATATGTCCTAAATCACGTAACGACGTTTTATTGTGATAAACTAAATGATATTTAAGCATACACATAAATATATGAAAGCTTATTAAATTGAATTCTAAGTAAACATCCATAATTTTCCTAAGTACATTATCGTATGAAGAATCCTAGACTTGACTAAATTAAAATAGTTCAAAAACTATAAGAAGTTCATATATTTACGAATGTTAAAACGAAAAGCAAAGGAAGAGAGATTTGGTCATCGTCATTGTCGTTGTAATCGCCATTGTCGACCTTCACCTCATATTGACACCCGCGATTAATCATGAATCACGTTCTCTAATTCTTCACACCAATTTCGTGGTTCTGAGCCTTTATTTTATAGATTTCAACATATCTCAATCGATTAGGAAAGTGGTTAAGAATTAGAAGATTTCATCATTAAAATAAGTATAAGATCTTGTTTACAAATTTTAATTAGGATATTATGAGAAATTTTACAAACACTTTATGAGATCCTTGTTATTCTTTCTTGTGACGTATTTAAGAGTGGGCATGGGTCGGGTTGGCACCTAAATCAACCTGACCCGATCCATTAAGGGTTACAAACCTATTCGGGTTAGGTTACCGATTAGACTCAAACCCGACTCAACCCACGCGGGTTTGGGTTGGTATGGATTAGGTTAACGAGACATATTTTAAAAAACTTCTATTTCTTCGTTACAAAGTCCAAGCCGTCAGTCTCTAAACAATGTGTCCCTTAAAAGTAATACATACCTCATTAAAACTTATAATTCTATGACAACGTATTATATATTAGATATCTATAAAAATACAGAAATAATTCATCAAAATTAACATCTAGTTGTTGTTTTTTCCAATTGAGTTAAAATTTATCAGACGACATATCGGTAGTTATCATTCCCGACGAAAGCCACGACTCCTTTGCTTTTATCTATTGAGATTTTATGTATTCATAAGAAGGTAACTTTCCAAAAGTCATAAAAAATACAAAATTATTCTTCATTTTCTCAATAAATGAAAATGTAGGATCAAAATTAAACTTAAGAGGGAGGTGATTCAGGTTTACTAGCTTTGTTGTGATTTTATTATTCTAATTCTCTAAGTGATTTAAGCGATAAATTAAAGAGAAGGAGAAAAGAAACTAACTAATTTGGTAACATATTTCAGCCTAACCTTTACCTACATTTGTGCTCTAAGGTTTTACCTTGAAGATTCTTTTATATCTCAAACTCAAAAAAATTGTGATTGACTTACGAGTGTCAATCAAGTCTTACACTTTGATTCCTCTTTGCGAATGATGTCACCTCTTACTTCTCTCGCTTTTTCTTTTTGAAGGCCGTCATCCTTATATCATAATTTTTTGCTAAAAAAAATGGTCGAAATAATCGGGTTAGGATTTTACAATTCGAACAAAATCACACAAAAAAAATAATTTTCAAACAAAATTCATCCGTGTGTGAATAGAAAATTTGGCAGTGTTTCCTGATTTTTTTTTCTCGAGCCGAATTCTTGATTTCTTTGGGCACTCCTTCTCTATTTATAATTTTAGAGTCTCATTGAGTTTAGGTCAACCTAAACTTTGTAGCTAATGAAGATAGTCATTGGGAAGTTTTGGCCGACTAGTATATATTCGGTCGACCAATTCTTTCAGTCGTAGTTTGTTTGTCGACTCATTCTCTTTAAGTTAACCCTTCCAATAGCACTTTGTAGCTGTTGAAGATAGTCATTGGGGAGTTTTAATGAATTCATAAACAATTAAATTTATCATAAAAAATAATAACAACTTATTGTGTAACATCCCGTTTTGAAAATCCTTGAAACATTTAGAGACTTTTTTTTTATATATATACCTTATTTCTTTTAAGACTCATAACCAATGATAAAAATCATTTTCGATTACAGCGGAAGACTAAAATACATGAACTCGTCTCTAATTAAATGACAGTATAAAATCAAACATTTTTAGAAACACTCATAATTTACATTCAAAAGCTGTCAATTACAGTTATTACAAACCATACAACATAGTTATTCAAAACATGTTTCTTACAACCTATTTTATAAACTATACCATACGTTTAAACTTTAACTTCAAAACACTTATTTACATTACATGAAAAACCATGCTCACTGGTCATCTTCGCACTAACAACTCAAATGATCGCCATAGACACCCTTCATCATCAGTGATTTTCATTCTGAGTATCAAACTCCTCACCTACATTATAAAGTCCTTCTAATGAGCCTAAAGTTCAGTAAGACATGAAAACTATAAAATGTGTAACATGCATGAACTTTTGTAAAACTATGCAATTTCATTTCAATTTTGACATTCATTCTTTCTTTAGTTACCGTAGCTATGAGATTATTGTGAGGCGAATTATGATGAGAAATTGAGAGGTTAACTATGACGCCCACGTAAGACAACCAACTCAAATCCCTCCTCAACAAAAAACTGTTACATAAATTCATGAATCTTCTTTTGTTCTTTCTTCATATCATGTTCTGTTGTCTATGAAAATCATGCATGAGAAATTCATTTTTGTTATTTTAAGTAAAATATGATGCATGATTCATGTACAATGCTTAATAAACAAAACATGCATTTATCATATCTTTGATTCTAATAAACAATATCAACCAAGCACACAAACAACCCTCAAATGAATTGAGGTCGGTGTATTGTGCATTACACCCCAAACAGTCCAATATATCAAAACATTAACAAACAATAATCTTAATCTTTATAATGTAGTCTCACTTAAGGGTCAATCACATGCATCATAATCTTACCTTAACCGCTATCTTGAATTAATCCACTTGAGTCCATTTTAATCCAATTGAGGACCTAAACATACAGATCATTTAAGGATGAGAATTTATATAGCATGACCTGTTTTATTGCATAAAGTTATAACTTTTATCCCAACTTTGATCAACTATAACTTCCTCTATATTGATCCATTTGTGATGCTCAAGGTGTCAAATTGTTCCTTAAAGAGTCCACTATAACTTCTTAGAAGACACCAAATTCAGAAAATGAGCGTATGAATTGCTTAAAATCCATAATCGGTCGACCGCATAAAATAAAGTGTCGACCACTGCTCAAAAACAGAGAGCACGCATTCTGAAAATCGGGATCCGGTCGACCGTAACGAATGACCTAACTTACAAAAAGGTCGTATAAATTCCTCTCCCAGTTATCGTCTGACAAACTTGCAACATCCATAACTTTATCTACAAAGCTCCAAATTGAGTGATGCAAACGGCTATAGATCACTCAAAAAGTCTACTTTAATTCTTATGAAGGACATAAACTCAGATTCGTGCTATAATGTGACCTAATTTCTAAAACTCTAACTTTATACATAATCGACTTGTTTCACATCTCTCTGCATGAAATCATTCGTTTATATTCACCAATTCAACCAATACCATCATTTTATCATTACTAAACCTAAAAGAAACTCAAAAAACAGATGAATACATTGAACTTAATCTTCATGAAAACTCAGAGAGAATAAAGATGTCTCGCAGAAATATGGCAGCCAAATGCCTTTTTATGTCTTTTATAAATCAAAAATAGTATTTCATTTATGTCCATGAATTAGATTCATCTAAGTTTCGGCTGACCTTTTGACTTCCGTCGGTGAAGGTGTCGACCGTTACTCCATTTCGGTCGACCATTTTAACAATGTGTCAACCGCTACTCCATTGCGGTCGATCGTTTAACAAGGTGTCAACCGTTACACCATTGCGGTCGACCAGTGGACAAAGTGTCGACCGCTTAATCATGTGGTCGACCGCTTAGCCATTATTTTCTTCATCACCTTCAACCTACTAATTTACCAATATCCAAAATACCTTAACACTCTAATATTTAAGCAACATTCATAAAAATAATCTTAAACGCCTTCATCTTAAAGTCACAAATTCTTAAAATAAATGAGGGTTGTTACATTCTACCATCCTTAATAAAAAAATTTTCCTCAAAATTTAGACTTCAAACATCTCTGGATACTTTTCCTTCATTTCTTGTTCTCTTTCCCAGGTAGCTTCTTCCACCTTATGATTTCGCCATAGAACTTTCACCAATGGAATTTGCTTGTTTCTTAACTCTTTTATCTTTGAGTCGAGAATTTTTATCGGTTTTTCTTCATAAGTCAGAGTTAGTTCTATACCTCTTGTTTCAATCACTTGAGAGGGATCTCGTAAACACTTTCTTAACATAGAAGTGTGAAACACATTATGAATCCTATCCATGGAAGCTGGTAACTGCAATTTGTAAGCTGTTTTTCCTATTTTCTCTTCAACTAGGAAATGTCCAATGAATCTCGGGTTTAACTTTCCTTTCTGTCCAAACCTCATCATACCCTTGAATGGTGAAACCTTCAAAAACTCTTCATCTCCCTCTTTAAATTCTAGTGCTCTTCGCCGCTGATCCGTATAGCTTTTCTGACAATCTTGAGCAGCTTTCATCCTTTGTTGTATGGTTTACACCTGCTCCATTGTTTGTTGTAGGCAATCCGACTCCAAAATCCTAAGTAACCGAAATATTTCCTACAATTTTTTTCATTATTTCATTCAAAGTCACTATCCCTTCTTTTCCGTAACCTTTTAATAATCTCCTTCAATCCCAATTGCATTAAATAACTCAACCCTCTATTTTTCCTTCTTTTAATTTGATTGACACATCTCTTCATGTCTCATCATCAAATCTCAACTACTTTACCTACCCTTTCATCTCTCTTTAATCTAACCTCACAGCTAAAACTACCAAAGTCACTTCATCTTTTTTCAATCTAACATCAATCCTTCTTTTCATTCATTAATCAATCATCATTCAAACACAACTCTCATTCTATTATTTTCTAAGTCATTCAATTGTATTAAAATATTGATTTATTTTCATTCTTCATGAATATCATCTTGAAATATCGTCCATTTTGATCGAACAAGTTGTAAATCAACGTATAGGTAGGCACATCATTAATTAAAATGGTATCTGACACCACATGAGGTTGCTCTTCACTATCCGATTCGATTAGTGCAAAAACCCTTTGTGCAACTTTAGTCTGATCTTTGTTCTGTAGTGGACAATTCATAGTTATGTGACCCTCCTTCTTGCATCTAAAACACTTGTTGGTGCCAACTATACATTCTTCATAATGAACTTTGTTGCATTTAGGACATGGCACCCTTTGAAAAGAGTCTTGTGGCTTTTTCTCTTATCCTTGCTCTGTCTTCCCTTCATTAGGTCTTTTAGTACCCCTTGACTGTTGTCAGTCCTTATTTTGTTGGGGCTCTACTGTTTTGTAAAATCGTTGTTGTGCCTCCTGCTGTTTCTGAAATTTAGTTTCCACTTCTTCTATTTCAAGGGCCTTAGATGTTATCTTGGAATAAGGCACGTCTTCTATTCCATATATCTTCACTCCTTTATAGATTTCAAATTTGAGGCCGTGAACAAACTGGTGTACTTTGTTTTCATTACTAGCTACAAGATGTGGAGCAAATCGTGACAGTGATTCAAACTTTCGTATATATTCAGCCACTCATCCAATTTGGCGTAGTTGAGCAAACTCAACCATCCTACTGGTTCGAACTGTACGGCTGAAATATTTGTCATTGAATACAGTTTTAAATTGCTCCCATGTCATTTCCCTCACATTGTGGGTGGTCTTAACTGTATCCCAACAAAATCTTGCATCATTCTCTAACATAAATGCAGCACAAGTTACTTTCTCTGTATCTTCAATTTCTGCATACTCAAAGATATCCTCTAATTTTCAAATACATTCTTCAGCACGAGTTGAATCCGTAGACTGTCCATCAAAACTCGGTAGATGGAGTCGACAAAATCTTTCACAGCTCAATTCTCCTTGATTTGGACGTGAATTTCTTTGTTCTTCTCTTGTCTGATTCTGATCAAACCGACAACTTAATAAATCCACCAACCTTGTCAATGGATCAGTACTACTTTCACCCATGTCACCAACATTTCGATATCCTCTCGGAGCTTCATCCATAGGTCTTCGTCCTCTCGACATTTTGTATATTTCCTTAGCAATTCCCTTAATATAAGAAAGGTAATAAATATATTAAATTCTAAAAAAAAAACTTACAGTTGATGAAGTGTCTCCATGTGAGAATTTGTGCTGTTAGGCAGTCTACAGAACCGTTTTTAAAACCCGGTGCGCTCTGATACCATATTTGTAACATCCCATTTTGAAAATCCTTGAAACATTTAGAGAATTTTTTTTATATATATATACCTTATTTCTTTTAAGACTCATAACCAATGATAAAAATCATTTTCGATTACAGCGGAAGACTAAAATACATGAACTCGTCTCTAATTAAATGACAGTATAAAATCAAACATTTTTAGAAACACTCATAATTTACATTCAAAAGCTGTCAATTACAGTTATTACAAACCATACAACATAGTTATTCAAAACATGTTTCTTACAACCTATTTTATAAACTATACCATACGTTTAAACTTTAACTTCAAAACACTTATTTACATTACATGAAAAACCATGTCCTCTGGTCATCTTCGTACTAACAACTCAAATGATCGCCATAGACACCCTTCATCATCAGTGATTTTCATTCTGAGTATCAAATTCCTAACCTACATTATAAAGTCCTTCTAATGAGCCTAAAGCTCAATAAGACATGAAAACTATAAAATGTGTAACATGCATGAACTTTTGTAAAACTATGCAATTTCATTTCAATTTTGACATTCATTCTTTCTTTAGTTACCGTAGCTATGCAATTTTGACTTCCGTCGGTGAAGGTGTCGACCGTTACTCCATTGCGGTCGACCGTTTTAACAATATGTCGACCGCTACTCCATTGCGGTCGACCGTTTAACAAGGTGTCGACCGCTACACCATTGCGGTCGACCGGTGGACAAAGTGTCGACCGCTTAATCATGCAGTCGACCGCTTAGCCATTATTTCCTTCATCACCTTCAACCTACTAATTTACCAATATCCAAAATACTTTAACACTTTAGTATTAAGCAACATTCATAAAAATAATTTTAAACGCCTTCATCTTAAAGTCACAAATTCTTAAAATAAATGAGGGTTGTTACATTCTACCCTCCTTAATAAATATTTTGTCCTCAAAATTTAGACTTCAAACATCTCTGCATACATAAAATGTTTCAACCCAATAATATACATGAGAAGTTGAACAATTTAAAATAATACATCGTTTAAATTTTTCAAATACAAGTTGGAGGATTTAAACTCCAACATAAGCCTTACTGGACTTTATCCGGGAATGATCCTGAAAACAAAGTTTGTAGCCTAAGGGGTAAGTGACTACTCTCAGTAGAGATTTTATTTTTATTATTAAATTATAAATAAATAACATGTTAAAACATGCTTAAACAGAATTTTTAAACAATCCGTAAATATGTAAATGCACAATGAGGTACAATGCAAAGTATAAATCCACTCTAAGGTGGTGGCAACCATAATGTAAATGCACAATGAAATACAGTGCAAATGATGTGTATACTCCACTCTAAGGTGGTGACAACCATAAAGACCCGGATTCGATTTAGGGATTCGAAACCCAAAGGCACGCTTAGCCGTCCCTATGAACCATTTGTGCGCAAATGCTCAATGATGAATGTGCAATGCATATGCATATGTTCAATAACAATAAATTGCAATAATAATAATACAAATGCAATTCAACATTTAAAAATTCAGCCGAACCGGACCGGTCAATAGCCAGCGTTGACCAATCAATTGTTGACCTGGTCAACTGTTGACTATTGACCAGTCAACCTCGGGTCGGGTCAGTCCGACCCGGCCCGGGTTGACCCGACAGACGTGCGACCCACGCCTGTTCACCGGCTGGCAACGATTTCTGTCGCTGGCGATGATTTTTGTCGCCGGCGTCGATTCTGGCCTCCGTTCTCGACGAAATTTACACCAAAACACTTGTGTAGTCGAGACGGACTCAACCATACCAAGAATCGCGAGAAAAATCAAGATTTGAAAAACCAAAACGAAAACTCTAAATTCTCAGTTTTTCTTAGATCTCTCACAAAATATGGGCTTACCTTCGAAACCGCTTTTACAGGCTTCTTTATCTTTCCAAGACGGACGTTCCGACTCTTGAATCGTTGAAAACGATGAATAATCATCCAAAATCCCAGAAACCCTCGCGGTTTCGTCTCTTGGCCGACGCACCAGGCCTTTCTCTTTATTTCCCTTCTTCTTCTCTTGCTTTTTCCTTTTTAATAAATATAATATAATATATTTTAATTAATAATATTATATTATATTAAATAATATAATATTATTAAACCATAATATTTATTTCATGTAAATTTTTGTTCAATTTCCGTCGTTCCACTAAAAATCTTAATATGATTATGTGTCCACTGATTTCATAAAATCAGCTTCTACGTTACATTCAAAAATCGTAGTTCAATTTTGTCCCGAGATACGCAATTTAATTAGTTTGACCAAGTCGTCGCACATGGCATATACGACAAATTTACGTTCCGTATACGACAATTGACTAGTCAAACTTCGCGATGAAATTTTTCTTGAAATTCGTAATTTAAAATTTTGGGTCCTTACATCATGACCCTCTCAAAAGAATTTTGTCCCGAAATTGAATACTTAAAAAAAAAATTCCTTAAAATAGATGGGGGGTACTTCACTATTATTTCAGATTCTATCTCTCACGTTGATTCTCTTTCAGAATGATTCCTCCACTGTATACGAACAACTGGGATTTCGCGACGGCGTAAGACTTTGACATTGCGTTCCAAAATCCTTTCAGGTATTTCCTCATATGACACATCAGGTTGAATTGGAACTTTAGGCCACGAAACAATGTGGTCAGGATCAGCCACATAATTCCTCAGCACAGATACATGAAAAACATTATTTACATACCTTAAGTGATGTGGCAAATCTAAACGATAGGCCACAGGACCAACGCGCTCAATGATTTTGAACGGCCCAATATATCTTGGAGCAAGCTTTCCCTTGTCTCCAAATCGGCTGACTCATTTCCTTGGTCTAACTTTCAAAAATACAAAATCTTCGGCATCGAATTCTACTTCGCGCCTCAACAAATCTGCATAACTCTTTTGGTGACTTTGAACAGTTCTCAGTCTTTCCTTAATGGTCTGGACTTTATCTGTAGTTTCTTGGATTATTTCAGGACCAAGAGCTACACGCTCTTCAGATTCAGCCCAGCAAAGAGGAGATCTGCATGGTCTGCCATACAGAGCTTCGTAAGGAGAAATTCCTATACTCACCTGATAGCTGTTATTATAAACAAATTCTACCAATGGCAAATGGTTCATCCAGCTATCACCAAAAGCCAAAATACAAGATCGCAACATGTCTTCAAGAATTTGAATGGTCCTTTCAGATTGACCGTCAGTTTGAGGATGATGTGTTGTGCTAAAATGTAATTCGGTACCCAAAGTTCGTTGAAATGCTTTCCAAAATTTAGAAGTGAACTTTGGATCTCGATCTGATACGATGCTAGAGGGAACTCCATGCAATCGAACAATATTTTCCACTTACAACTTACTAAATTTAGATGCTGAGAAATCCATTCTCATTGGAATAAAATGAGCCACCTTAGTCAATCGATCAACTATGACCCAAATAGCATCAAGCTGTTTAGGGGTATTGGGAAGTCCAGACACGAAATCTATGGTAATCCTATCCCATTTCCACTCCGGAATAGGCAGAGGTTGCAGTAAACCAGCAGATCTCTGATGTTCAGCCTTTACCTGTTGACACGTCAAACACCTTGAAACAAACTCAGTCACATCCCATTTCATACCATTCTACCAATACTGGCGCTTCAAATCTTGATACATCTTGGTAGACCCAGGATGTATGGCAAATCTGGACTTGTGGTGTTCAGAAAGAAGAAACTGTCTTAGATCAGAATCATTCGGTACCACAATACGATTCTTGAAGTATAAGCAATTTTCTTGCCCAATACTCCAATCATTAAATTCTTCACCAGCTTGTATTTGATCAAATTTTTCTGTTAATTTGTCATCTAATTTCTGCATTCCTTTCACACGCTACAGAAGACTAGGAATAGCTACCACATTGAATAATCTAGCAGAATGCCCATAATCATGGATTTGAAACTCAAAATCTTCGAGAGTTAAACATCTCTTCCAATCTTCTAGAATGAGGCACGAAAGAGAACCTCGAGGATATCAGCTTAAGGCATCGGCTACTACATTTGCTTTTCCAGGGTGATACTCCAAAGAGAAATCATAATCTCCGATAAATTCCATCCAACGTCTCTGATGAAGATTCAAATCACGTTGAGTAAATAAATATTTCAAACTTTTGTGGTCATAAAATACTTCAAATTTAGCACCATACAAATAACTCCACCAAATCTTGAGAGCGAATACGATGGCGGCTAATTCCAAATCATGCACAGGGTAATTATGCTCATGAGCCTTTAATTGGCGAGAGGCATAAGCAATAACTCTACCTTGTTGCATAAGTACGCATCCCAAACCGACTCCTGATGCATCAGCATATACATTATATGGTAAACCCTCATTAGGTACTACAAGGATAGGAGCTGAAATCAAGTGTTCTTTCAATTCATCAAAAGTCATCTGACACTCGTTACTCCAAATGAATTTCATATCTTTCTTGGTGAGTTGAGTTAATGGCATAGCTTTAGACGAATTTTTTTTCACAAATCGACGATAATAGCCAGTTAACCCAAGAAAACTTCAAACTTCAGAAACGTTCTTAGGCGGTTTCCATTTGACCACCGCTTCAATTTTCTCAGGGTCAACAAATATCCCCTCACGAGAAATGACATGTCCCAAAAAATTAACTTCACATTTCCAAAATTCACACTTGGATAATTTGGCGTATAATTGACGTTCACACAAGGTTTCTAGCACGATTTCCAAATGTCTCATGTGTTCTTCATGTGACTTTGAATAAATTAAAATATCATCGATAAAGACCACGAAAAATTTATCAAGGTATGGTCGAAACACCCAATTCATCAGATCCATAAATACTGCAGGTGCATTGTTCTTCCAATGACATTCAATGATGAATGTGCAATGCATATGCATATGTTTAATAACAATAAATTATAATAATAATAATACAAATGCAATTCAACATTTAAAATTAGTATTTATATAAAAACCCCTATCTTTTAATTCCAATCTCGATTTTAGGTCGAATTACGGAATCTTGTTTCTCTCGCCTCGTTTCAATATCGTCAAACTCCTCTGTAATATCACATATACAGTGTATAAGAGAAAAGAAACAAAAACTGAGCGAAAAGACGAAAACACGGGTCAAAACGACCCCCAACTGCCGCGAGTCCGGTTCAGACTGAACCGGTTCTGGTTGAACTGGTTCGGCCGAACCGGACTGGTCAATGGTCAGCGTTGACTGGTTAACTGTCGACCGTTGACCAGTCAACCTCGGGTAGGGTCAGTCCGACCCGGCCAGGGTTGACCCGACGGACGTGCGACCCACTCGGCCGTTTGCCGGCCGGCGACGATTTCCGTCGCCGGATCCGATTCTGGCCTCCGATCTCGACGAAATTTACACCAAAACACTTTTGTCGTCGAGACGGACTCAACCGTACCAAGAATCGCGAGAAAAATCAAGATTTGAAAATCCAAAACGAAAACTCTAAATTCTCAGTTTTTCTTAGATCTCTCACAAAATACGGGCTTACCTTCGAAACCACTTGTACAGGCTTCTTTATCTTTCCAAGGCGGACGTTCTGACTCTTGAATCGTTGAAAACGACGAAGAATCATCCAAAATTGCCATAAACCCTCGCAGTTTCGTCTCTTGGCCGACGCTCTAGGCCTTTCTCTCTATTTCCCTTCCTCTTCTCTTTCTTTTTCCTTTTTAATATATATATTTTAATTAATAATATTATATTATATTAAATAATATAATATTATTAAACCATAATATTTATTTCGTGTAAATTTTCGTTCGATTCCCGTCATTCCACTAAAAATCTTAATACGATTATGTGTCCACTGATTTCGTAAAATCAGCTGCTATGTCACATTCAAAAATCGTAGTTCGATTTTGTCCCGAGATAGCCAATTTAATTAGTTTGACCAAGTCGTCACACATGGCATATACGACAAATTTACGTTCTGTATACGACAATTGACTAGTCAAACTTCGCTATGAAATTTTCTTTGAAATTCAGAATTTAAAATTTCGGGTCCTTACAAGTATACCCTTGACCCACGATGAATGAGCCAAACTTCTTGTACAATTGCTTAGGTGATTGTTTCAATCCATACAAGCTCATATTCAGTTTCCAAACCAGGTTCCATTTTCCATTGGCTTCGAGACCTTCTGGTTGCTCCATTAAAAATTTGTCCCCTAAATCCCCATGAAAGTTATTTTCACATTAAATTGTTCAATCTATAAGTTTAGATGTGCAGCAAGATCAAACACAAATCTAATATAACTCATCTTTACAACTGGAGAAATTATCTCTTTAAAGTCAACTTCTTTGTTTTGAAAAAATCATTTTCAAATCAATCTTTTGGTTGTGAGCTGTTCTTTACAGTTTTTAACTTATATAGCCAGCTGCTTTATAGTGCCTTGTTACCTTTTGGTAGCCTAACCAACTCATAAGTGTAATTTTCATGTAAGGATCGCATATCTTCTACCATGAGTTTCAACAACTTTTTATTATTTACATGAACAATAGCCTCTTTGTAGCTTACAGATTATCCTTTATATGCAAGAATCAAGTACTCCTTATCATTGTATCTTTTTTTTGTTGACAACCTCACATGGATCTTCTAAAAACATGTTCAGTCTAAGATGGAGGTAATTCTTGATCAACTGGCTCAACACCATCATCTGTATGAGTATGAGCTTCATTAGCAATATATTCACTTTCTTGTGGAACATCTCTCATGTGATCAAAACTTATTGAGAAAGGCTAAACTTCATCCAATATAATTAGGATCTCTGTATAGGAACTAGAAATCTCCCTTTGTTAAAATTTACACCAAATTGATCTTTCAGGAACACAATATTTCTTCTTCTCAAAATCTTCTCTACTTCTCAAAATCATCTTGACCATAACCCAAGAAGATACATGTCATGCCTTGTCATCAATACTAACATTTTTTTTAAAATAACATTTGTCTCTCTTTTGTATCGTTTCCCTTACATGACATAGAGTATATTAATTTTTATTTCTTTAACGATGATCAAAGATCCTCTGATGAGGTTCTATTTACCTTCATGAAAGTAATTACCAAACCTATCATCATCTAAGTTTCTAGTTGAGATAAAGTTGAGGCGACTATCTGAGACATGTCTCACATCTATGAGCATTAAGCTTTTCCAATATTAGTCTCCAAACAAATATCCTCAACATCTATGATTTTTGAAGTATTATTGTTCCCCATCTTAATATTACCAAATTTTCTCAAAGAGTATGTAGTGAAGAAATAACCCTTAGGAGTAGCATGAAATGATGCACCAGAATCAATTACCCAATCAGTATCTTAGCAAACCATATTGACTCAATTGTCATAAGAAATAATATATGCATCACTCTAGTGACTCAAAGTATTAGTCTCTCTTTCTTCTTTTTTGCCTTTAGCAAGTTCTCTCTTAAAAAATATACACCCTTTCATTATATAATTTGGCTTGTCGTATTGAAACTATATGAATCTTTTCTATTTTTAGACTTCCCTCTCAATGATTCATGCTTACCCTATCCATGTGGTTTTCTATTTTTACTTTGTTTACCTTTTTTAGTTTATGGAAAACTAAAACATCGGAAGAAAATTTACTTTTTTTCTTTTCTTCTTACTTTTTATTACGTAAAGTATCTTCAATCATCTCTATGGTCAAAGTTCTACTTGATGGAGAAGTACTCAATGAGATTAGAAAAGTTTCCCATCTATCCTACAAACTACTAAGAAGTAACAATGCATGCGACACGTCTTCAAGATTTAATTTCATATATGCTCTTGTTTCTTCTAAAATATGATAGAATATATTTAGATCTATTTATTGCCTAGTTGTAGGAAGATACTACATGTGCAATATTTCTCAATCATCATCTTTAATTTTATTTAGTTTTTCTTTGCCTAACATCAACCAAAAGATAGCTTTCTTATCATGTAGGTCAAGCAACTTCTTTTTTCCAAATAGTATAATTTTCAGAGTTTAATTTTTTTATCTCGAAAGAATTTTGCTCATTCATTCTAATACAGATTTCAAATGACCGTCGAACATAGCTCTGATACCTTTGTTGAGAAATAATGATAAAAAATATTTTAGATAAAATAAATTATACAAAAATAAATATTTATTTAAAAGATTTTGTGATTTGAATGGGTATCAAATCTCAACAAACTTATCTCTAATTCAAACCTAGAATTCAATTACCAAAATAATGCAGATAATAAAAAAATAAACAATAAATGAGACACTAGATATTTTTTCATGGAAAATCCTGCAAATCAAAGGTAAAAATCATGAGTAAGGAGCGACCGTAAAATTTCCACTATAATAATAATAGGTACACTAAGTTCTCTCTGTATTATAGGATCACAAAAATCATCAAAGTAATCAATAATTTTAAATAAAGACTAATATTATAAGCACAATGATGAATCTACATAAAAACTCTTTAAAATAAATTTAGAATAAACTTGAATCCATTAGAAGAAAAAGATAACCCCCAAACTGTGATTATGAGCGAGTTGTCACGTTAGAAAGATTGTTGTCGTCTTCTATTTTCTCTTTTCTCCGTCTCTCTTTGTTTTCTCTTTGAGACTTTTATCTTTTGAAATTACTTTAAGAAAACTCTCCCTAAGGAACTATAATTAGAAAACTCTAGGGGTTTTTTTACACTATTATTTTTAATGACCCTAATAAGTTATTATTAAAAGCCCATAAAATATATTGACCCAATGCTCATTGAGAACCTGGGTTTCCTTAAAGATTCTACGAATCTGATCTGGACTAGAATCAACTGTGAGCGTGAAAATGGCAGCAAAGAAAATGCGATGATTTGTTTGCCGCTCTCCGGCTGCCACCATAGTTTTCATGTCAATGGATGAGAGGTTAGTAATCATACCGAAACAAGCAGAGAACAGAGCCAGTGCCAAATGGGTGAATCCATTTTGGTCAACTACTCTAAACTGGCACTCCCCTCATTCTATCTCTCCTAGGGCAACCTCACCTGAGAGAGAAGACCAGCCAAAGATGAAGCCTTTGTTCCCGAAGAAAACTGCTTCAATTCCACTTCCTCCAACCAACCAAATATTCTACGTCACTGAACTTTTTTACACGTGGATAACTTTAACCGTATATCTAAGCATGTGCTTTCTTCCTGCAAACAAGCAATCTACAAAGAGTATTCAATGCAAAATGCTTGAAATCTGGAGACTTCATCTCAATGGTTTTGAGCTTTTTATATTGTTAAACTCATTGAATATGAGAAGTACAGGTGGTTGTTATGTGGGTTTCACTTAATTGTAAAGGTTGCGCTAGCAAAATCAAGCGACATCGGTCGAAAATGGAATTCGTTTTAACAGAACAAGAACATCTCTAGTTGTTATAGTTTTTCATTGTTGTGACAAGTTTTAACCCTTGAGTTTTGCAAAAATGGATCATCTTGGAAGGGTCGACAAATTTTGGGCTTGTTAAGATCATCTCAACAAGAGATGAAAGGGGTTGGAATAGTCAAGAAGGTTTCGAAACCTCTCCACGAGGGAATGAAACCACATAAATGAGCCTAGTAATAACATATTACTAGGTATGGAAAGCTCAATTCCTCAATGTGGTCATCGCAAATGGACTGGATACACTTCTTGACAGTTCTGTACTTCCTTCTTAGTATCTGGATTCGATCTCTCTTCAAACCAATCAAGAATATACTCTCTGGCAATGCTACAACAGGTGTTTGATGTCGTGGATTTTCTCCTCTCTGTCTAAGGATATATTGCCCGCAAATAGTCTGCTACTCCACTGCCGCTGACATCTGGCAAGCACTCTAAAGGATGGTTTCCTTCTCTTCTCTCTCTCGAATCATTAATCTCCAAACTCAGTTGCACTCTGTATCTAAGGATGGCATCTCCGCAAATAAATACATCTAGAAAATCACCTCTTTAAGCAGCACACTCTCTGCCATAGGTGAGCGAGTCCCCTACAACGATCCAGTTCTCTATTTTCTTCGTGGTTTTGGAGGCAAGTATAATCTGTCCATTATAGCGGTTACTAGTCGTCCTAACTAGCCCTCCATGGAAGAAATCCAGTCTATTCCTCAGCTACGAATTTTGTCTTGAGAGACAGCACTCGGCTCCTCGGATCTCCTCCTCGAGCTCCCTTCAAACTAATGTTGTTAATGTTTAGTATTAAACTCAATACTAAATAGTAATAAAACTCGTCAGTTTTTATGCCAGATTTTGACGGACTTTAGAAAGGGTAAAAGAACACCAAATTTAATGTGTGACTTATGAATTTATATACCCCAGATGTCTAGTATCTAATGATTTAAGTTTCAAGTTATTCCGAGTACTGTCGAAAAAAGTTATGATTGTTTTAGTAATGGAAGGTCAAAATTTTATTATAAAAGCTTTTATAAATAAATAGTCTAAGAGTTATTATTTGATTTTATTTGATTTTTAATATTGTTTATGTAATTTTCTATTATATATAATGGCTGAACGAAATGAAAAGCATACAAGAGTTTATAAATTTTTTTCTCTTTCATATTTCGTTCTTTCTCCTCTCTAGAAATTCGGTTTTCGAAATTTCGATTTCTTTCAAATTGGTATGAGAGCTGAACTATGAGAACTCAATGTTGTGTCAAATGTCGTTACCACGACTCACCAAGACGAACTACGATAATTGGAATATCAAAAAGCGTGTTTTACTCGATGCACAAGATGTGTGGGAAGCAGTCAAAAACGGCTACGAGGAGCAAGAAAATGTTAGTTCCTCCACATTGAACCAATTGAAAACATTGAAAAAAATGCAAATGACGGATAAAACTATTCTCTATCTTTATTACAAGCTATAGATGAGTCAGGTTTTGAGAAGATTGCTAGTGCATCAACTTCGAAGGAAGCATGAGATACTTTGCAAAAAATGTTTAAAGAAGCCGATCAAGTTAAAAAAGTGCGTCTTCAAACTCTATGAGGCGAGTTCCAAGCCCTGAAGATGAGCTATCAGAAGATGTATCTAGTTCTGTTACTTATGTGTAAACAATAGCAAATCAACTCCAATAAAATGGAAAAATTCTTACGGATGCAAGAGTTGTGGATAAAATTCTCCGATCATTGACAAATGATTTTGAGAATGTCGTATGTGTAATCAAGGAGTCAGGGAATTAGGAAGAAATATTCATCAATGAACTCGCAGACTCTCTTGAAGTGAATGAATGAACAACCAAAGAAAAAAAATAAACAAAAGGTCTTATAGGAGGTCTTACAAACAAAGATAATCGTCAATGAGGATAAGGCGTTGTGCGCGCAATACAATAAAAAAAGAGAACGTGATCGTGGAGGTCACAGTTTCAATCGTGGAAGAGGTCATGGTCGTGGAAATAAAAAAGAAGAGAGAGGAAAAACGAGCTAACAAATTTGACGTGAACGAGGATGTGTTCATGGAAGATATGGTCGATCAAATCGTCCAAATGTTGATAGTTACATTTGCGGCAAATATAGACACTGCGCAAAGGGTCGTTGCACCGAGAAAGAGGTGGAAGAAAATGTAAATCTAGTCAAAGAAGATGAGAACAAAAATGATGGTGTTCTCATGATGGCATATGAAGGCTCCACTCTGAATAGCGATATGGTGTCGTTTCTCGACACCGGTACTAGCAATCATATGTGTGGGCACAAACATCTCTTTATTGATATGCAAGAGATAAGAGAAGGACATGTGTCTTTTGGAGATGCATCGAATGTTCTAGTCAAAAGCTGAGGAAAAATATGTTTTCCCAAAAAGATGAAAAAGAAGGTATAATGAAGATGTCTACTACGTACTAGAATTGAAGAGTAATATTATTAGCATGGGGAAATTATTGGAGAAAGGGTGTTCGGTTTTAATGAAAGACTGGATGTTGCACTTGAAGGATAAACGTGGCCGATTACTCAAACATGTAAATATGACAAAAAATTAGATGTTCAAACTCAACTTAAAGGATATTCAAAAGATGTGATTTCAAGTCAACATGGATGAAAAACCAAGCTTATGGAACTTACAGTATGGACATCTCAATTACAATGAATCATCCAAGGGCTACCCCGTATTGATTTTATTAAAAAACATTGTGAAGGTTGTGTACTTGACAAGCAAACAATGACACATTTTCAAAAGAAAGTCGAATATCGTGCACGAAGACCTCTCGAGTTAGAAAAATCTAAGGTATTTGAGGTGTTCAAAAAAATCAAGCTGAAGATGAATAAGACAACCAGAAAGGCTTTACCTATGGATATATATGTCATGTATGGCTAGTTTTTAGTGTGTTAAGTTTAAGGTCATTCCAAGTATTGTATAAGAAGTTATGATTATTTTAGTAAAGAACTGTAAAAAATTATTATAGAGTTTTTAGAAATAAATAGTCTAAGAGTTACTATTTGATTTAATTTCATTTTTAATGTTATTTATGTCACTTTGTATTATATATAGTGGCTGAAAAAAATGAAAAAATAGACAAGAGTTCACAAAGTATTCTTTAATATTTTGTTCTTTCTCTTTTCTAGAAACTTAGTTGTTTTACTCGACCGAATATTGCTTTTTTTGTGAAGAGCGTCTGGCAATTCATGCATGCAACTATCGATTGTCATTGGTAGGTCGTAAAACATATTCTTGTTATCTCAAAGGTACCTTATCTATAGGACTATCATTGGTCTCGGACAATTCTATGTTGCTTACGTGTTATAAGATGCAGACTAGGCTTCTTGTCATGATGATAGAAAGATTACAAGCAGTTATTGTATATTCTTAGGCACTAATTTAGTGTCTTGGTCCTCAAAAAAGAAAAAAATAAGTTTCGAGATCTGGCACAGCATGTGAATATTGAAGTATTGCTAATGGGGCTGAGGAGGTCATATGGATTCAATCATTTCTACATGAAATTGGTTTTCCTTCTCTCACAGTGCCAACCACCTTTTCATACAACCATAGTGCTACATATCTCGCCTCAAATCCGGTTTTACACTCAAAACATGTGGAGATTGATTTTCATTTTGTTCGTGACAAATTCTAGAAAAACTTACTTCAAATTATGTTCACACCTTCAAACTTGCAGCTCTCTGATCCACTAATCAAACATCTAGCTTTGTCGGCATCGCAAGATTTGAGTCCAAGATCTTCGGGCTTCGACTTTGCTCTTAAGGGGGGATGTTAAAGTATCATGTGTGACATATATATATATATATATATGTATATATATTCTCTCTCTCTCTCGCTTAGTTTCCTTTTAGGTTAACCTTGCATCATGTATAGGCTTAAAGTTTCTGGGATAGTTGATCTCACGCGTTGAACTCTAGTTGTGTGTTTTACTCCAACGTTCCATAATCACTTGAGTTTTTCTTCTTATGGAAAGATTACATAATAATTGAATTATCCTTGTGGCCTTATTTTGGGCCTTCTTGTGGAAAAGTCAATAGTTGTCTTGAAGTAGTATATTTTTTATGAATAAGTATAAGTTTACTTTCTTGTCACATTCTCTTATCGTATTTTTTGACGGGTTGCTTCGTGATTAAATCAATATAAAATATAAATAAATATTTAGATTTTATTCATTACAAAATCAATGCATTTGAAACCAACTTTATCAGGCGGTGACATATCAAGAGGTATGACAAGAGAGTACGGTAAGAAGGTATCTCTAAAATTACTCTATTTTGATATTATTTTGGTATTTAGCTTCTATCTTTCTTTACATTTACACTATTCTAATTCTCTTCTAGAAGTGAAGTCATTTGAGAGAATCTTAAAAATAGTTAACTTCATTGTTTTCATCATCAGTATTCAATATGGATGATGCGGTCGGGATTTGATCTTATTAATTTTCACAATATTTGTTACTACATAAAATAGAGATAGTAAACTTAAAATTATTGTTTGTCATCCAGTAATATTAATACTTTTTTGCCATATTTAATATATCATATATTTCTTTCAAGTCGTCCTCAATTTCATTTTTAACACAACTTTCCCAAATTTTCAATCCAAGATCACGAACAGCATTCATAATTGAATTTAATTGCCAAAAGTTTGTATCCATTTCGACAATTCCCTTATTAACTCGTGCATCATTTTTAGAAACTTTTCTCAAGTTCAACATATCAACCCAATAAATAAGATTAAAAAGAATATTTTAGCAAAAAATTCTCATTTGGTTCATTATCATTTTACGATATTACTTTTATTTGAATTTTTATTAATTGGTGCTTCTCTTTTCATTCATCCTTCTGTCTAGTTCTTCCAGCACCATTGCAAAAGTTTGTTCATGCAAAGTATTCATCTCCATGCACACTTCTATTAGCAAAATTAGGAAGTTGAATGTTTCAGTTGAGATCTTTACATATTAAGCAATAAGATTGTAACCAAAATAATGTGTCTCTTCACGATATTACTCACCACAAAGTATAGACATACTAGCCCAATGAAATCCTAGTCATGTGAAGCATCGTCTCGTTGGTAGGAGTTTGAAGCATCAACATCGATTGATGTCTGTCATTTCCAGGCTCTTCTATGTGCGCTGAAGGTCTCACATAGAAGAGCCTGGAAATGACATCTTAAACGTCCACTCCAATGCCTTATTCCTCACAATACCCATCCTAGCTAAGGTAGGTTGAGAATAATTGTCAACCATCTTAAGAGGTCGAGGTAACTCGGTAGGAGGTATGACAAATCTATTAGTCTTGAAAATTTTCATCAAAAGAAGGTTGACAGGTAGAGATTTTGAGGAATTCTCAAAGTCGTCGAGCATACGATTAATGATAATGTATTCAACATTAAATCACTCGTGCCTGAAAAACTTGTACATGACGTACAAATCCATACTACTAATGTGATCACGATGATCATCTCTTGGTAAGAGGTTGTAGGTGATCATGTTATGAAGAACTCTAGCACAAACATTTGGATCCTTGGCCTTAGGCTTAAGTGGTAATTGTTGATAATCATCCTTAAAAATTAAGGCCATCATCATGACCTACAAAATACGAATCCTTATTTGCCCCATAGTATGTTTCCGTCGTATTATCAACCACACATCTCAATATTTCATTTAAGAACTTAGGGCTTATGCTTATGCGTTTTCGGTTTACATAACTTGTAATTCTTAAAGGATCCTCAAACTTAAATAGATTAAATAATCCTAACGGTTCCAATGGCTCCCGCTAAATTCATTCCTAATAAATCAGTAAACACAATTTTTCTAGAAAGAATTAGAGACTTGAACTTGAACTTGAAATAAGAATCATACTTATCTTTGGAGTTTTACTACCAGAAAGTCAAGAGGGCCAAACGGTAGGGGACTCCTTATCGGGAGCTTGAGCAGAACTCAGAGATTTTTGCTTCCCAAAGCGAACATGGCCGCAAGATGTTTGATGCCATGAGAAAATGTGGTGAAAAAGTGAATGTATTTGGCTAAGAAGGTGAGAAATTGAGAGAAACTCATAAAGGAGAGAAGAAGAAACGTCATTGTTGGAGTGACAAATTATTTTGCTCTATCAAACAAGTTTTTTTGCATTGCATCTACCATTTCTTTAACTTGCTGAACTCAACTGCTTTGTAGTGTATCGTTTTTTGTGCATTGTCACTGCAAATAACTCGTATATGTTAAGAAGAAACAAATATAGAGGATTAGAGCCAAAAATAAAGTTCTAAGAGTTAACAAAAAATACAAGACCAAATTATTTTCCAATAATTTCTCCTAATTTTAATTCTTAGTGGAACACCTTGTTGAGAAATCGAACGATGATCGAAAAGAAGATAATACGTGGAATACAAGATTTAACGTGAAAAAAATCTTTTGGCAAAAAACCAAAGGACAGAAGAACGAATCTACTATGAATATCAAAATACAACTGTGAGTTTTTGAACTCTTACTTACATCAATTTATAGAGAAAATAAAAACCTAATGAGATTATTAATGTGGGTTTGCGAGATTAACCCAAAAGAAATTGACTCTAATAATCTTTACCTTGACATGAAGTTTGTGGAGGATACCCATGACACATGCTCGTAAGCGTAGCCTAAGATTAATCTCCACCTCAAAACAAATTATGTCATTAGAAACTAATTTTCAAATATTCTTCTACCATTGGCCTTTAATGGCCCACCTCAGCAATTATTGTTGGTTGTGTTTAAAACTTTTTAAACCACATCGATGACATCTTCAAATCTCGCATAATGTCATATAAATCTCTGCGCATAAGTATTGTAATCTTGATTTGTCATATCAAAAATGCTCTTGAAATCCTTACAATTCTACAATCGTTGTCTTACCATAACGATATCGCCCCAAAACTACATTTTTTTGTGATGGTAATATCTACACAAAATCCAAAACAAATCGTCAATTTTACAAAACTCAAACTCCATTTGAATTTCAACTAGAAATGATATCAAATCTTCAAATATTCATAGAATCATCAGATTTAATCTCTAAAAATCTTTTCAAAGTCCTCATGATTTTCAAGAATTTTTATTTTTTTATCAATAATCACATTTGTAAAGACATTCTTGTGGCTAAACAATTGTAATCCCTTCATTATGAGAATGCATAACATTGATGTAAATCTATGATAAATTTACGATTAAATAGAAAACCCTCTGTTGATGAAGTTGTTGCTCAAATATTCTTTAACTCGAGCAAAGTCAATATATTGAAAAATCAAAACTTTCACGACAGACTTTACAATTGTTTCTTGTGGCGGCTAACCAGTTCAACAGAGCGATTTTTCTTTAAGAAAACAATGAGAGAAAAATTTTCATCCTTTTTTTCTCTCTTTCCCTAAAAAAGTTTGCATTTTTTTATATTCAAAATTGCTAACCTGTTCGATACTTTTGACAAATGGATGCACTTGATTTTTAAAAACCTTCAACTTTGCTCGGATACTAATTGTTTAGAAATCAAATGATGATAGAAAAGAAGATAACACGTAGAATACAAGATTTAATGTGAAAAAGCTCATTCAGGAAAAAACCTCGGGCAGAGAAACTAATATACTATGAAAATCAAAATATAACTGTGAGTTTTGCAAATCTAGCTTACATCAATTTATAGAGAAAATAAAACTTTAATGAGATCATTAACGTGTGTCTATCAGTCTAGCTCAAATAGAATTTTAGTTACATTGAACTCTAACACACCTTTTATTTTCAATTATTAATACTTTCGGCCCGAAAAGTAGTTACCCGTGGAGATTGCCTCACATAAAATATGGCTACAGGCAGAACAAGCATTCAAAATATGCTATTTGCATACTTGTAAACGGTAATAGTTTTTCTATAACTTCCTTGATGCAAGTTTAAGAGGCATAAACAATATTTTAGCATATGCATGAACGATCACCATCGTACTTGTTTATGGAATTCGACCAAAACATAGAAGGAATTAGGGAACAAATTCAAACACCACAGCTAGCAAGTTGGACGTTTATGTTGATTTTGACCTAATTTTCATCCCTCATCGGGAAGAAATATATTTCTTTGGTAATTCTAACCCCTCCTCCTTCTATTCTTCTCATTCCATTCCAAAATTACTTATATTTCTTTGGTAATTTTGGTCTTACTTCTTCGCTCTTTGCAATATTTTCTTGTGAAATATATTTTGCAGTGTACGAGGACGTAGGCATATTTGGCCGAACCTCGTTAAATTTTGGTGTTTCTTTTATTGCTTTATTTAATAGTCGTTTGTTATTTTATCGGGTATACTTGTTGTTATTTATTGTACTATTAAATTACTTGGATAATTCTGGCTAGGTAAGACTTGGTTCTTAAGTGGTCCATTGTGACCCACCTCTCTTACATGAGAATCTATCTAGTGTGATTTTTTAGTACAATAGCTTACACACTATTTGAAATTGCCCGAGCTTCCGCAACAATTGGTATAAGAGCCTAGGGTTTGTAGTATGCTCTGTGGTTGCAGCTTTGTCTGAACTTCCACATCAGAAACAATTCTTTAGGATTCTCGGCTATTAAATAAAATGTTATTTGGTGCAGAAATGACAGACTCATCAGAAATGAAGTCTTCTGCTTCCTCAATACTATCAAGAAATGTATTGTCGAATGTGAGATTTGCTGTGGAGATTTTTTATGGCACAGGTCATTTTGGCATATGGCAAAGTGAAGTTCTAGATGCTTTATTTCAACAAGGTCTAGACGTTGCCATTGAAAAAAAGAAACCAGAAGATGTTGAGCAAAGAGATTGGATAATGCTAAATCGATTAGCGTGTGGTCCAATTCGATCGTGTCTATCAAGGGAGCAAAAATACGCATTCTCAAAGGAAATTTCTTCAAATAAATTATGGATAACACTTGAAAAATTCTTGAAGAAAAGCAGTCAGAATAAACTCCACATGAAGAAAAGACTATTTCGCTTCAATTATGTTCCAGGTACCACAATGAACGATCACATCATGAGTTTCAATCCGTTAGTCACTAATTTGATGAATATGGATGAGACGTTCAAAGATGAAGATCTAGCTTTGATGTTATTGGGTTCCCTTCCCGAGGAGTTTGAGTTTCTTGAAACGACTCTACTTCATGGAAAGGTTGAGGTTACTCTCAGTGAAGTGTGTGCTGCCTTGTACAGTTACGAACTGTGAAAGAAAGATAAAAAAAGAAGCACCAATGGAGCTACAGAAGCTCTAGTCGTGAGAGGGCGTCCTCAAAGCCAGGTCAAAGGGAAGAAAGAGAGATCAAAATTGAGGCCCAAAATGGGTAAAGATGAATGTGCTTTTTGTCATGAAAAAGGACATTGGAAGAAAGATTGCCCCAAATTGAAGAATAGAGGAAAATCTGACAAAGGAAAAGCTATTACAGATTCAAATGTTGCTGAATGCAAAAGTGACGCAGAATCAGATTATTCTCTAAGTGTTTCACGTTCAACATCGCATCCAGATGAGTGAATTTTGGATTCTGGTTGCACCTATCACATGTGTCCCATTCGGGAATGGTTTTTTGAATTTCAAAAAATCGATGGAGGAGTTGTTTACATGGGCAATGATAATCCATGTAAAACAAATGGGATAGGTTCAATCAAGCTGAGGAATCATGATAAATCCACCAGAATTTTGCTGGATGTGAGGTATGTACAAATGCTAAAGAAGAATCTCATCTCATTGGGGGCCTAGAATCTAAGGGCTTAGTTGTGATGATGCGAGATAGAATTCTTAAAGCAACTTCAGGAGAACTAGTGATATTGAAAGGTGTGAGAAAGAACAATCTGTATTACTATCAAGGTAGTACAGTTGTTGGGGCAGTCGCAGCAGCAACTTCAAGTCTTAAGAAGGATGTAGAGGCAACAAAACTGTGGCACATGCAATTGGGACATGCTGGTGAGAAATCCTTGCAAATGCTTGCCAAACAAGGATTGCTGAAAAGTGCGAAGACTTCCAAATTAGAATTTTGCGAGCATTGTGTTCTTGGAAAACAACGAAGAGTGAAGTTTGGTACTGCAATTCATAATACCAAGGGCATTTTGGATTATGTACACTCAGACGTATGGGGTCCAGCCAAGACTCCGTCTCTTAGAGGAAGACATTATTTTGTCACTTTTGTTGATGATTTTTCTAGAAGAGTTTGGGTGTTCACAATGAAGAACAAAGATGATGTGCTTGGAGTTTTCCTTAAATGGAAAACTGAAATAGAAAACCAGACAAGAAAAAAATAAAGGTTCTCCGATTAGAAAATGGTGGAGAATACAAGAGCGATCCATTCCTCAAGGTATGTCAAGATTGTGACATAATTCACCACTTCACCGTTAGAGGAACACCGCAACAGAATGGAGTGGCAGAGCGTATGAACAGGACACTTGTGGAGAAAGTTCATTGTATGTTGTCTAATGTTGGATTAGACAGGAAGTTTTGGGCTGAGGCTATAACATACGCTCAACATCTAGTCAATTGTTTACCATCATCTGCTATAGATGGCAATACTCCATTGGAAGTATGGTCCAGAAAACATGTTACTTATTATGACACTTTACGTGTTTTTGGTTCTACTGCATATTATCATGTGAATGAATCAAAATTGGATCAAAGAGCAAAGAAGGCTCTGTTTATGGGCTTCAATGGTGAAGTTAAGGGATACCCTTTGTGGTGTCTAGCGAGCAAAGAGACGATAATCAGTAGAGATGTTACCTTTGATGAAACTGCCATGTTCAATAAGGTAAATCTAAAAGAGGCTGAGAGTACTTTGCAGCAAGTGGAGTATACTACGAAGCAGGTGAAGTTTAAACAGACAGTGGTGAATCCAGCAAGTAACACCACTCATGACTCACCGGTGGCAGAAGGAGAGTCAAATGAGGAAGAAGTTCCTACCCAAGAACTTCTACATCAATCGGAGCCAATTGCCATTAGAAGAACAAGGCGAGAGATTCAAAAACCTGCTCTCTTTACTAATAATGTTCCATCCACCTACCCAGAAGCCATTTGAAGGTCAGAAAATGGTAAATGGGCAGGTGCAATGGAAGAAGAAATGCAATCTCTTGAAAAGAACGGGACATAGGAGTTAGCGCCACTACCAAAGGGGAAGAAGGCAATTAGATGCAAATGGATATTTGCAAAGAAATAAGGATTTTCTAATAAAGATGATATCCGCTACAAGGCAAGGTTGGTGGCTAAAGACTAAGCTCTGAAGGAAGGAATTGATTATAATAAAGTTTTTTCTCTCGTGGTTAAACATTCATCCATTAGAATTTTGTTAGCCTTGGTAGCACAGTTGAATTTGGAGCTAGCTCAACTTGATGTGAAGACCGCGCTCCTGCACGGTGATTTGAAGGAGGAAATCTATATGACTTAGCCAGAAGGATACAAGATTGATGGAAAAGAAGATTAGGTTTGCATAATGAAAAAATTGTTGTAAGGACCGAAACAATCCCCGAGATAGTGGTACAAATGATTTGACAAGTTTATGAAGGGTCAAAAGTACACAAGAAGCAAATACGATCATTATGTGTATTTGCGCAGAATTCAAGATGGATCCTACATTTACTTACTCTTGTATGTTGATGATAGGCTGATAGCATCAAAGAGCTAAGTTGAGATTGACAAGTTGAAGGCTCAGTTAAGCAAAGAGTTCGAGATGAAGGATTTGGGAGAAACTAAGAAGATTCTCAGTAAGGAGACAAATAGAGAAAGAGAAAAAGGCAAGTTATATCTAACTCAGAAGCAGTATTTGAAGAAGATATTACAGCGTTTTGGTATTCATGAAAATACAAAACCTGTAAATATCTCACTTGCTCCTCATTTCAAATTGAGTAATCTGTTATCTCTAACAACAGATGAAGAATGAGAATACATGGCAAAAGTCCAATATGCAAATGCAGTCGGAAGCTTGATGTATGCAATAGTGTGTACGAGATCAGATATTTCACATGTTGTTAGTGTTGTGAGCAGATATATGCATGATCCGGGCAAGGGTCATTGGCTACCTGTGAAATGGATTCTGCGGTATCTCCAAAATATCATAGATGTTGGATTAGAATTCGAGCAGGATAAATCTTTTGGTCATTGTGTAGTTGGATATTGTGATTCTGACTATGCAGGAGATTTGGATAAACGACGATCTAGAACTGGCTATCTGTTTTCTTTAGCAAATGCGCCAGTTAGTTGGAAGTCTACTTTGCAGCAAACAGTGGCTTTGTCTACAACAAATGCAGAGTATATGGCAATTACAAAGGCTGTAAAGGAAGCTATTTGGCTTCATGGGTTGCTAAAAGACTTGGGAGTTGGTCAGAAATAACTTAAAGTATATTCTGACAGTCAGAGTGCTATTCATTTAGCAAAGAATCAAGTCTTTCATGAACGGACGAAGCATATTGATGTTCGCTATTATTTCGTGCGAGAAATTCTCGAAGAAGAAGAGATACTTCTAAAGAAGGTTCATACTTTGGAGAATCCTTCCGATATGCTAAATAAAGTGGTTACAAGAACCAAGTTTGAACATTGTTTAAACTTAGTTAATATCCTCCAAATTTGAGTAGGCGTCTGACAGTGCAAATTTGGAGACACTGCGAAAATCGTTTGATTGAGAAGATTTATTTTTTAGTGGGATTCAAATTAAGTCAATGTGAAGATTTGTTGATTTTGACCTAATTTATATCCCACATCGGGAAGAATTATTTTAGGGAGAGGGGCTAAACACTATAAATTAACCCCTTCTTCTTCTATTTTTCTCATCTCATTCCAAAATTACTTATATTTCTTTGGTAATTTTGGTCTTACTTCTTCTCTCTTTGTAATATTTCCTTGTGAAATATATTTTACAGTGTTCGAGGATGTAGGCATATTTGGCTGAACCTCGTTAAATTTTGGTGTTTCTTTTATTGCTTTATTTAATAGCTGTTTGTTATTTTGTCAGGTATAGTTGTTGTTATTTATTGTACTATTAGATTACTAGGATAATTCTGGCTATATAAGACTTGGTTCTTTAGTGGTTCGTTGTGACCCACCTCTCTTACTTGGGAATCTATCTAGTGTGATTTTTTAGTACAATAGCTTATACGCTATTTGAAATTGCCCGAGCTTCCGCAACAGTTTAGACATAAGAAAAATATTTTCCTTGGGTTCAATTAACAACTTAATTATAGAAGATATTTATCATTCTGAAAATTTATCGTGTCCGTGCTACAGGCCTGTGCGTTTGTCTAGATAATATTTGTATCCCTTTTTTTATTTTCAACGTTTATTTCGATTATTTTTCATTTTCAAAATTGAAAAATGAAATTTTTTTTAGACAATTATATAATGTTATCTGTTTCGTAAATTTCATTCTTCATTTGAAAGATCTTGTACAAATTAAAGAAGTGACTCACATTTAAATCATTATATTTTTTGCATTTTTCTTAATGTGGTAATACAAATTTATTTACTCGTTGATCTTTAGTTCTACCCTCTTAGAGTCTACCATGAAATAACAAATAATAGATGTGAATAGAAAAACCATGAAATATTGAAGACATTATACAATTGCAACTTTCCAAACTTTTCCGTTCCTTTTGAAACTTTAAGATATCTTTGGATAGCACTTTTTTTGACCAATCACAAAAACAAAGACAAAATAAATAATAATTTTAATATAAAAAATGAAGAAACATGGTTAGTAGAGTACAAATTGCACAAGTCTGAAGAGAGCCGACCCAAGGCTTTAGGCATGCCCTGAAATCCTCCTCCTGTCACCTTAATCTACCTCCTACTATTTTCTCCTTGTCTCCTTGTCTAGGGCATATCTTATAATTTTAGATACACGGCTTTAACTCTATCGTGTATTCCTGATTATAGCACATGTTTGTGAGTATATCTTATAATTTTACAATCCGCGTGTAGGATTATTTTTCATATATTTGTGAGTTCGAATTTTGCTTTTCATTACTTATTCTAGTTTTGGTCTTCACAAATATGTTCTGTTGTTTTTTACTTTTCCGGTTGGCACGCGCAATTGTCCTTGTTTTAACGGAAGAAGCTTTTGAAAGAAGAAAATTTGATGATTTATTCAAACACGTAGGCAGTAGGCTTATTATTTTTGCTGCCTCCCTCCATTCAAGGCATGTTTTGGAAGCTAAACTCATACGTCAAGTTGTCTTTTTTACTTGGATTTAGTTGGAACCTATGAAAGCGAGCTATAAATAATTGTTAATTCAACATTCAGTTGAATTATTTTAATATAAAGTAACAAATAAGTGGATTATATAAGCTTGCCCAGCTGTAGTTCTGGATTTATCTATCCTCATTTTGAAAAGTTTATGCTCTTTCCGGGTCAAAGCAACCAATAAATGACCAGGAAATCCAGTCTGAAACCTCTTGTTCTCCTTCTCTTAAGCATAATCCTCGTCCGCGTCCAAGCCCAGCCTCCGGCCAATGCTGCAAAGTCCGAAAGCTCCTCCAGAGAGTTGGCATTCTTTCTAAGTCGGGGCAGTTCATTCCGAACTACCGTCAAACCTTCTGGGCCTAGTCGGCGCGGCATTGGCCACAAATTTGTTGATGTTCGAGTCGGTGTCGCGGATCAGAACGTCGAAAGCGCCAGAAAGTATGGAGGGGACGAGAACTTTGCTCTAATCCATCACTAAGTTGTAACGCGTAGTTCATCGTTACGTTAGCAAACAAAGAGGTGTGAGCGTCGAAAGTGCCCTAGTTTGCTCCACATAACAAAGTTTTGCTCCAATCCTGTTGTAACTTGTACTTCGTCTTCCGTTGGATAATTTTTTTCAACTATGAGATACAAGTGGGAAAAGCGGATCACCACAATTTGATTTGGTACAGACCAATGATGGTGAAACCCGAAAAGCAAATAACAAAATAGTCTAAAACTAAATAAAACCGAATCCAAGAACTTAACGTCAGCTCTTAGATGTCGAGTCTTTAGAGTGCAGTATGTTTGGACTGGTTAAGTGATAACCCCCTTGTTCCTTGATCTACAGCAATGAAAGCGTGGAAAGAACGAAACAATTTCTATTATTATCTGGATAATCCCTAGAATTACATTGTAGGACAGACTAAACACTTCAATCATTGGAGGAATTGGCTTATGATTTCCTTGGCCGCTTGGTCAATTGGGGAAAAAGGAGATATATTTGCCAAAATCCTCTCAATTGGCACCAAAAGATGGAGCGTCGTGCCATTTAATCAAAATCCACACTTTCAGATATGGCACGAGGTGACTAACATTCCTACTCGTAGTACTAATTTATCATTTAAGTCTTCATGCTGGAGTTCTACCTCCTCGTTTTCTGCATGATGTCACTAACATTTCTGAGCCGAACTGGCCCATTATTGGAGTTGTTAGTGCTGCTGGAAAATAATGACGATATTCTCGTGATAGGCATGACTCGCTCACCTACTACCGGTCCTTGCCCCGACATGGTTGCCAAAACATGAGTGCTTGCCAAAGAGGTCGAGGGTGCATGTGTCGCTGCCGTTGCTGCTGCTTGGGTTGCGGCGTGCGCACCGCCCTTGTCACTGGTCCTAGTGGCGGCACGTATGTGGTTATCGGCACTGGTGAAGTCAGGTCGTGGTTTGTTACGACCACCGGGGAATCTATTTCAGCGCCGGCTTGAACCTCCAAGGCTTCTGTCTCGTCCATCACAGGGAAAAAATTCTTCTTCACGTTAAAATTTGAAATTATATCATCGCTTCTATCTGCTTTCCAGCTCCACACAACATTTTCTTCAAACTTCACATCTCTACTAACATGGAGTTTTCCCCCACGTAGATCATAGAGGCGGTGAGCTTTACAACCGTCTTCGACGCCTAGATACACCATTACTTGGCTATGATCATCAAGTTTCCTTGGATGCGTTGTTGTTATCTTCACATGAGTTGTGCATCCGAACATGAGAAAGGTGTAGCTTTCTACCAGTCCAAGTTTCAAATGGTGTGCGCTCCCCTAGCGCCTTTGTTGGAAAACAGTTCAATAAGTACACTGCTTGCCGTACAGCCTCCCCACAGAACCTGCCAAGGACATGCATGCTCTTGAGAAGGGATCTCGTCATCCCCATTACTGTTTGGTTCCTTCGCTCTACCACTTTGTTCTGCTATGGGGTGCATGGCGCAGTCAAGTGCCTCTCTATGTCAGCCTCCTCACATAACTTAGTGAATTCAGTGGAGAGGAATTCGCCACCCCGCTCGGTCCTCAAGGTTTTTATTTTGTGACCACTAGTGTTCTCAACCTGCTGCTTGAATTTTTTAAACACCATACATGTTTGGTTCTTTGACTTGATCACGTACATCCACATCCATCGAGAATAATCATCGACGATGAGCATGAAATAGCTATTTCCAGCTAAAGTTGTTGGAGTAATGGGTCCACAGAGATCAGCATGTAGTAATTCGAGTGGCTGCTTCGCTCGATAATTTTTCACTGCTGGAAACGGCTGTCTTGCTTGCTTTGCAAACAAACATTCTTAACACAACCTGTTTGGATGTGTGATAGGTGGAACTCTCACCACCATGTTCTTCTCCACCATTCTCTTCAGAGAGTGGAAGTTGACTTGTCTGAGTCGATCATGCCACAATCACGCTTCATCATAGATATTTGCAAGTAAACAAACCGGTTCGCTACTTTCTATCGTGCCTTTGTAAAGACAATTGGAAGAGCTTCTGATCTTGATAAGTAACATGCCGCTAGACTCATATACCAAGATATATTCTCCCAAAAAAATAATCTTGCTGCTCCTCTTTGCTAATTGCCCACAACTAATAATGTTATTGCGCAAGGCGAAGACATAATATACCTCGGTAAGTAGTCGTTGGTCTCCACCCTTAAAGTGAAACAACACTTATCCTTTTCCCTTGATATGCACAGTGGAGCCGTCACCGAACCTTACTTGTCCTTGGATGGACTCGTTCAGATCATTGAACTTCTTTCTCTCACCCGACATATGGTTGCTTGCCCCGTTGTTGAAATATCAAACGTCAGTAGTGAGATTGTCGTCGTTCACAACTTGCAATCGCGATTCCACATTTTCTTTATTCAACAATATAAGGTTGGACATCTCCACGCTTGCTGTGAAGTTTTGAGCTGGTTTTCTTAACCTGCAAGATAAGGAGAAGTTAAAGTCAGTTATTTTCTCAACTTCCGGTAACTGATTTACAGTTATTATTCAGATCTATAAAGCTGAGTCTTTGTTAGAAGATTTCGTGGTGAGAAAGCTTAAAGAAAACCGAGAGAGTAAAAACTTCAGTGAGGATTCAGCAAAGAAGGAGACTTATCTTCTTCGCATGCGCGTCAGAGGAGGCTGCAAGATCTCTGGGCTGAAGCTGAGTTTCTTACCAAGGTTTCTCTTCTGTAAATGGCGAGAGCTTCGCCTGGAAGGGAGATATTTCCTTAGATCCAGATCTGAATGTTTTGTTTGTAATATTGACAATATAATGAAAGTGTACATGTTGCTGCCTTGGACGTAGGAGAGCCGTTGATAGGCAATCTGAACCACGTAAAATCTACAGCTCTCATCTCTTCTCTCTCTCCCAAAACGGCATCATTCATATGCGTTTTTCAAACACTTCAATTGGTGCTGTGAACTTGGAACCTCTGTAAAGGAAGAATGGCAAAGTTTGAAGCATCAATCTTTACAGGTAACAATGATTTCAGCTTATGGAGAATTAAAATGAAAGCATTGCTCATACAACAAGGAGTTGCACAAGCAATTAATGAAACAGTAATGCAGAAACTAAAAGATACGAATAAATCAAAGGCTGAAGAAGTTGAAGCCAAGGCACATAGTGCAATACTATTGTGCCTCGGGGATGAAGTATTAAGGGAAGTAACGAGGGAAGACTCGGCCCTTAATGTTTGGAAGAATCTTGAATCTCTTTATATGAAGCGGTCATTAGCAAATCGGCTATACTTGAAAAAGAAACTCTACAATATGGAAATGGATGAGTCAACTGAAATTCGAAAACATATTGATGAATTCAACAAAGTTATTCTGGATCTGAATAATATTGGAGTTATTGTAGAGGAAGAAGATCAAACTATCATTCTTCTAAGTTCTGTGCCCAAGTTATACGACAATTTCGTGGATACCATGCTGTATGGTAAACAGACATTAACAATGGATGAAGTTAAAGCAGCTTTGAATTCAAAGCTGCTCCAACAACGGTCTACCGGCTCGAAAAATATGCACGGTGACGGTTTAACGGTACGGGGCAGATCTCAGTCCCGAGATCAAAAACAAAGAAGAAGAAAAAGCCGATCAAAGTCTAAAGCAGCAAAGAAATGTTACTTTTGCAATAAAGAAGGTCATCTTAAAAGAAATTGTTTCAAAAGGAAAAAGAAGATAGCAGAACAGAAATCTTCAGATCAAGGGAATGCTTTTGTGGTTCCGAAGGATATGACTCTTCCGAGGTTTTAGTTGCATCGGAATTAAATTTAAATGATAAATGGATATTGGATTCGGGGTGTTCCTTCCATATGACACCCCGAAAGGATTGGTTATTTGATTTTACAGAAAAAAACAGGAGGAAAAGTCTTGCTCGGGAATAATCAGTCATGCAACATTGAAGGAGAAGGTTCAATCCAACTTACTATGTATGATGGACAACAAAGAATTCTACAAAATGTAAGGTACATTCCTAATCTCAAAAGAAATTTAATTTCTATAGGATTGTTGGATTGCTCGGGTTTCTCTATAAAGATTGAAAAGGCGACTATGAAGATCTCAAAAGGAGCACTTAGGGGTGGGCAACCCGGGCGGGACCTTAAGGTTTGGCCCGAAACCTTAAGCTCCGGGCCTGGTACGGTTCGGGTACGGGTAGAAGTTTAGGTGTTCGGTTCGGGTAAACGGGTATTAAGTCCGGGTATCGGGTACTGTGGAAATACCCGATACCTGTTTAATACCCGTGGATAATACAAAACTGCTGAAAATCCATTTGTGGATTTGCCCTAACCCCGTAACCCGCTGCTTCTTGGACGCTGGTTCTTCGCCATTCGACACCGCCTTCGACGTGCCCTTCGACGCCGCCCTTCAACGCTGCCGTCGGGAGCATTTTGCCCTCGCTCTTCACCCGGCTCAAATCGGTTTTGACATTAAATTTTCAATCTTTTCTTTCCTTTGCCCTGCAGCCATTGTCGGGTGTCAAGATGGTTATTCAGACATTCACTGTTGATTTAACTAAACCACTCGTTTTCCAGGTTCAAGAGCTAACCATCAGATTACTTTATGCATTTTGATTTCAGCCCGGAAGTTCGAGAGTTTATCAAATTCTTGAAAGTCTTCTACGACACAACGATCAAGGTATCAGCTTCCCTGCATATAACGGCACATAGGTACATTTGTGAAATTGCAGCCGTGAAAAAAAACATTGACAAATATCTACTGTCTGACAATTTGGTGTTAAGCAGCATGGCATGTGGTATGCGTAGCAAATTTGATAAGTATTGGGGTGACTTCGAGAAAATAAATACGCTTTTATTTATTGCCCTTTTATTGGATCCAAGCTGCAAAAATAAGATTGTCAAACATTGTCTGTCTATTATGTTTGGAGCAGACAAAGCAGATGATTTGTACAAAAAAATTGAGGCCATCTTTGAAAAATTATATTTGGAGTACAGAGGCGAAGAAGATTCTGAATGCACATTCGTTAGAAGGCAGACACCGGGCCCTGATGATGTAGTTGAAGAGTTCTTCGTCAATGATGCAGATTCGTCCAGAGGTATGTCTGAAATAGAGGCGTATCTAAGTGAGACGTATGAGTTTTACTCATTTGACTACGATGTGTTGGGTTGGTGGAAATTGAAGACAAACAAATACCCAGTTTTGAGTCGAATCGCAGGAGATGTACTCGTTATTCTGATATCGACAGTCGCTTCGAAATCAGCTTTCAGTTGTGGGGGCCGCATCATAGATTCATCTCGTACGTCCTTATTACTGACCACCGTTGAAACACTTTTATGCACGCAAAGTTGGATTCGATCAGAGGCTCCGACGACTTTTTTCAAGGCTCCAGTTGTGGAGGAGTTTCAAACAATTGACGATGGTATGTAATTTACTAATGTTTACAAAAACATTTCTATATTTACTTTCGAATTTGGTATTATTTTCTAACTCTTTTTTTGACTTCTTACAGAAATTACAGCTTACAATCACACACATTGAATGCTGACGAAATAATGGAAGATGAAGACATGACAATTATCGACTAAACCAATGAAGGTAAATTATCAAATGAACCGATATAGCAACTTTTTTTTTCGTGTCTTTCTAACTTTAGAACGTTACTTATAGGTAGTTCTGCTTGGGAAGGAGATGAAGAAGAATATTGGAAACTTTCGTATATGTTGATTATGTTGATTTTGGAATTGTTGATGATAGATTACTTATAATTAAATTCATATTAGGTTTGATATTTTTTTTATAATTTTTTGTATTTTTTAATTATTTTTTTCGAATAAAAAAAAAACAATAAATTTCAGGGTACCCGAAATTACCCGAACCCGACCCGGAACCTTAAGGTCCCGGGTAGCAGTGCGTCCTACCGGGGCCGGGCCGGGTATCGGGTATTGTATATTACCCGATACCCATTTGGGCCGGGTATCTCGCATCGATACCCGGCCCGAATACTGGTTTGCCCAAGCCTAGGAGCACTGATTATAATGAAAGGCCTTTTACAAAATGGCCTATATGTTCTACAAGGAAGGATGACGGAAGTTCCAAATCTGAATGTATCCGAGAAGTATGAAATCAATGTCGAGTGTTGGCATCGAAGGCTCGGTCATATCAGTGAAAGAGGATTACTAGAACTTCAGAAACAAAATTTACTAACCGGCTGCAAGAACGTCAATATTAAATTCTGTGAAACATGTGTACTCGGGAAATCAACTAGAGTGAAATTCAGAAGATCAACTCATACTACCGAAGGTATTCTAGACTATATACACTTGGATTTATGGGGTCCAGAACAAGTCTCATCCCACGGAGGAGCTTCTTATTTTATGTCCATAATCGATGACTATTCCAGACGAGTTTGGATATTTGTTTTAAAGTCCAAAGATCAAACATTTCAGACGTTTAAAATCTTGAAGAATTTGGTTGAAAATGAAACCGGAAGGAAGGTAAAAATCTTACGGACAGACAATGGCATGGAGTTTTGCTCTAAAGAATTTGATAATTTTTGTAACTCCGAAGGTATCAAGAGGTATCGAACAGTACGGCTAACTCCACAGCAAAATGGAATAGCCGAATGAATGAATCACACTCTTTTAGAGAAGGTTTGGTGCATGCTAATCATAGCAAATCTGCCACGGAAATTTTGGGCCGCAGCTGTTAAAACAGCTGGATACCTTGTAAATCTAAGTCCTTCAACAACTTTGGGACTTAAGACACCGTTTGAAAAATGGTATGGATATGCTCCTAATCTAGAACGACTAAAGGTTTTTGGATGTGCTGCATACTCTCATGTGAACCAATCAAAGACCGAACCGAGAGCAAGGAAATGTATTTTTCTTGGCTATCAAGAAGGGGTAAAAGGATTTCGGCTTTGGTGTTTGGAATCTGGAAAACAAGGCCTAATTATCAGCCGGGATGTAACGTTCAACGAGCAAAATTTCCTGTTTAAAGGGGAAAAACAAGTGGTGGATAAATCTAAGGAAATTCAACAAGTTGAAATGAGAGATTATCTGCAAAATGAATCATCTTCTTCTAATCCACCAAGAGCTCATCTTGAATCTGAAAATATCTCAGATTCAGCCCCGGCCGAAGATGAGTCAATTCTAGACTATCAACTTACGAGGGATCGGTCCAAGAGAATCATTAGACTGGTTCAGAAGTTGGGATATGCCAATATTTTGGCATATGCATTACAAACATCTGGTGATCTATCTAATTCAGAACCCCTGAATTATGAAGAAGCAATCAGTGGATCAAATTCGGAAAATTGGAAGAAGGCTATGGCAGAGGAATATAATTCTTTGCAAAAGAATAAGACTTGGTCATTGGTTAAAAGGCCGAAAAATAAAAAGATCATTTGAACAAAATGGATCTTTAAGGTTAAAGAAACTGGAGAAAATCTAAGTCAACAGAAGTTCAAAGCAAGATTAGTTGTTAAAGGTTTTACGCAGAAACAAGGAGTTAATTTCACAGAGATTTTTTCCCTGGTTGTGAAGCAAACTTCTATAAGTACTCTTATCCAAGATAGCTGTTATGAATCTCGAGCTACATCAAATGGATGTAAAAACAGCTTTCTTACGTGGAAAAATAGATGAAGAAATTTACATATCACAACCTGAAGGTTTTGAAGATATAGATACTTCAAAGGTGTGCCTATTTCACAAATCTCTGCATGGGCTAAAACAGTCTCCGCGACTGAGGAACCAGGAATTCAATAAATACATGATTGAAATAGGGTTCTCTCGAAGTAAACACGATAATTGTGTGTATACCCGAGAGAGGAACAACCCTAGTGAACATCAATATATTGCTCTATATGTTGATGACACGTTATTGGCCGGAGGAAATTCAGCTAATTTAGCATAATTGAAGAAAGTCTTATCATTAAGATTTGATATGAAAGACTTGGGCCCAGCAAAATATATGCTAGGCATTGAAATAAACCGAGACAGAGAAAATGGGATAATTTCTCTATCCCAAGCTGCCTATCTGAAGAAGGTACTTAATCGGTTCAGCTTAATGAACTTGAAGTCAACCAAGACTCCACTTGGGGCTCAGTTCAAGTTAAATCATGATCAAAGTCCCAAGCGAAGAAGAAAAACTGTTTATGAGAAATATTCCATACTCAAATTTGGTCGGAAGCATTATGTATGCTATGATATGTACCAGACCTGACCTAGCCTACTCAGTAAGTGTGGTAAGTAGTTTATGGCTAATCCCGGAAAAGAACATTGGAATGCCCTGAAATGGGTTATGAGATACATCTCAGGAACTTTGGATATATCTCTGATTTTGGGAAAACAAAAATCAGATTCAAATCCACTAATTGGATATGTTGATTCTGACTTTGCCGGTTGCAAAGACACAGTTAAGTCTATTTCGGGATATCTTTTTACAGCCTATGGAGGAACAGTGAGTTGGAAAGCAAACTTACAGAAAGTTGTTGCCTTATTTACTATAGAAGCAGAATATATTTCTGCATGTGAAGGAATGAAGGAAGCTTTATGGCTTAAGGGGATAGCAAATGATTTGAGATTTAACACTTTGAATATCATGGTCTTTTGTGATAATCAAAGTGCAATTCATCTCATAAAGAACCTGATTTTTCATGATAGAACTAAACACATCAATGTTAAGTTCCACTTCATCCGAGATATAATTGAGACTCAACAACTGTAAACACTGCGAAAATCGATGTATAAATTTTTTCGCTATCATTGACTAGTCAATTGTTGAATTTTTGACTAATAAATTTGTCGTATACGCCACGTGCGACGACCCGGTCAAACAAATTAAATTGGAATATCTAGTGACGAAATTGAACTACGATTTTCGAATGTGAAGCAATAGTTGATTTTACGAAATCAACAGTCACATAATCGTATTGGGATTTTTAGTGGAACGACGGAGGAAATCGAACGAAAATCGAAAACGTTACACGAAATAAATATTATGTTTTAATA
>QAOC01046803.1:69458-155929 GCA_003255005.1 Begonia fuchsioides
TTTTGCACTGTATTTCATTGTGAATTTATCTTATGGTTGCCACCACCTTAGTGTGGAGCCTCCACTTCTTGGAGTCACATTATCTATACTGTAATATGTTTTATTTATAATTTAATAATAAAAATAAAACTCCCTACTGAGATTGGTCACTCACCCCTTTCAAATAAACTTTATTTTCAGGTTCATTCCCGGGCAAAGCCCAGTAAGACCTATATTGGAGTTTAAATTCTCCAATTTGTATTTGTAAAAATTTGAATGATGTAATAGCTTTAAATTGTAAAGCTTTCTGTGTATATATATTGGGTTGAACATGTTATGTATGCTATCCGACTGCTTGGATTGAATGTTTGGGCTTGCTAAATTTTAAGACTTCCGCTGTTTTGTTTAAATTGAACACCCAAGCCTAGGGCTCAGTGGTCGGGTTCTCTCGGGAATCAGGCCGTTGGGCCCGGCGTCTGTCCAGGCCCTCTCCCGGGGCGTGACAACAACTATCTATACAAAAGATAAGCACAGAAGATAACCTCGCAGACATGCTGACAAAGGTGTTATCGGTCACTAAGTTTAGACGCTGTCTAAACTTAGTGAACATTAAATCTTCCTAAAATACAAAGGGAGAGCAGCAAGGTATACCTCGGGCCAAGTTACAGATAAATGCTCACAGAGGAGATTGTGAAGTCTTGAGCTGGTTTTCTTAACCTGCAAGATAAGGAGAAGTTAAAGTCAGTTATTTTCTCAACCTCCGGTAACCGATTTACAGTGATTATTCATATCTATAAAGCTGAGTCTTTGTTAGAAGATTTTGTGGTGAGAAATCTTAAAGAAAACCGAGAGAGTAAAAACTTCAGTGAGGATTCAGCAAAAAAGGAGACTTATCTTCTTCGCCTGCGCGTCGGAGGAGGCTGCAAGATCTCTGGGCTGAAGCTGAGTTTCTTACCAAGGTTTCTCTTCTGTAAATGGTGAGAGCTTCGCCTGGAAGGGAGATATTTTCTCAGATCCAGATCTGAATGTTTTGTTTGTAATATTGACAATATAATGAAAGTGTACATGTTGCTGCCGTGGACGTAGGAGAGCCGTTGATAGGCAGTCCGAACCACGTAAAATCTACAGCTCTCATCTCTTCTCTCTCTCTCAAAACGGCATCATTCATATGCATTTTTCGAACACTTCACTTGCTGACAATAAAAGTACGGGCTCCTCCTCAGCGCGCGAGAGAGTGGCCTCTTCGGCACGTGATTTACTCCTGCACTCTGAGGCATAATGACTCATCTTGCGACGATTGAAGCACTTGATGTGACCTCTGCTGCGTCCATGTCCTCTTCGGACACGGTTCTTGCTCTCCCCCAGAGCAATGTTCTTCCCCTTTTGGCTTTATGACTAGTCGTAGCCTCCATTCCTTTGTCGCGCTTGCCACTTTGTCTGAGTGAGTAGGAGTTGGCCATCGTTGTAGCCGCTAGGTGCTCGTAAACGTGCATGCTCCTCAAAGGTCTTCAAGCGTCCGACTGCTTCCTCGAACGACATGGTCTCGAGATCACAGAACTGCTCGATGCCAGCGATAACTAGATAAAAATGGTCCAGTGCGGTGCTGAGCAGCTTCTTTACCATCTCTGCGTCATCGAGCGTTCCCCCAAGGTTGGTATATCTTACCGACATACCACTTAGTTTTCTGGCATATTAATCCAGTGTCTCCTCGTCCTTCATTCTCAGCGCATCAAACTCGCTCTTCAATGTTGATAGGCGTGCTGTCCTGACACGAGCTGCCCCGACGAACCTCATTTTGAGGCAGTCTCAAAGTTCCTTTGCAGTCTTTTTATGCGCAACCTGCAATAGGATGGCTTCAGACAACATTTGGAGAATATACGCCCTCGTCGTCTTATCCTTCTTCGCATCCACTGTTGTACCGTCTTCTGGTTGTACAACCTCCCAGACTTCCTTGGCATCCATCAGTGCCTCCATCTTGATCGCCCAGGTGGTATAGTTTGTCGCTGTTAGTTGCGGATAGTTAGTCGACACACCGCCCCCATCTCTCATCGCCACAACTTTAGGAAGAAACGTCATTCTGGCTCTGATACTAGATGAAAGTTATAGACATACTAGATGAAAGTTATAGACAATAGAAAAAATAAAGAACCAGCAGAAGAGAAAAGTTTGGAGAATGTTTTTCGGCCTACTTGAATTCTTAAACGAAAGAACTACTTAAATAGAAAAACTTTGTGCTAGATAAAGATAACCCTAACTAATTGTTGCTATCGTAATCCTAATAACTCAGCATCAAATCCTAACTAATTGTTGTTAACGTAATCCCAATAAATCGACTTTAAATCATTTCATGATTTGCTGAATCTTGATATTGAAAATAACCAAATTAGAATTATTTTCAATAGGAGCGTCGTGCCATTTAATCAAAATCCACACACTTTCAGAATCTTATGTCACTGCCCTTTTAGAATGCAACATGATCTTGGGTTGAACAAGCTCAATCAACTTATCCTTGTGAGTTCAAAGAATATCTTCTACTACTAAGCCTGATCCTTTCGCCGGTTTAGCCTCGTAACATGGAAGACCGGATGAATTGCTGACTCAGGCAAATGCAGGGTATAAGCCACTGCTCCTATTCTCTTAAGGACTTTAAATGTACTTTTGATGGTTACTCTTCTGAGAGAGGAGATTAGGTAAAATTTCTGTCAATATTAGAATTCTAGTTCTGATTTTAACTTGTGGCCTCCACAATCGTAACCACAAAAGCCGATGGAAGATTACTTTAGTCTGGAAACATTCATGAGAATGTCAATAATGAATAAGAAAAGAACTTTTGCTTATTTGTCTGGTCGATTCTTGTTCTTGATCTGGTTTTCTGTGATTGCTCAAGTACCGAAAGCATGAGAAAAGCTCGCAATTTTGGAGGGATTCCAAACCATTTACATTCCAATTTTGGCTCTTCCAGCACTAAGTTATGGTCCTCAAGCTCAAGCATTAGCGTTTGCGTCAGTTGATGCACAAGAGGGAGGGCGATCTGTCAGTGGATATCTTTGTATTCCATCGTTAGAGTGACTGACTAAGATAGACAACTACCATAGATTATTTTCAAAAACAGCTTCTAAAAGCTGCAAAGGTAGCTTTGTTGTTTGAAAAATATTGGTCTTTGCAAAAGGTCCAGAGGGGAGTAGGTGATCTGCAGAGAGAATAAAATCTTTTTCTCCGTAGCTGTTATCGAATGACGTGGCGAAAGGTGGTGCTGTTTAGGTGGGGCGCACTCGGTCATTTTTTCAACCTTATCCACTACTTTTGTACCTATTTTTTGATGGTCTTGTGAGTGCGACTTTGTGCTCAAATAGTTGGTGACGATGCTGACATTTCTTTTCAATCCTACTTGTAAGACTTAGCCATTCAAAGCATATAATACTTATCCCAAATCTTAGAATTCATAGCGACACAACCGCTAATAAGCATTTGTCGTACATGCAAGATTTTGTGTTGGTAAATCTTGATGGTCTCTCTTCATTTTTACTTGATGGATTTATGTTTAATATTTACTACCATTTCTCACACAATTTTAATAAATAAATTATCCAAGCAACCTTTTTTCATTGTTTAAAGTCATAAATGATTCTTGGTTGACTCTAACTTTTCTATCTGGTTTTCAAATGTACACATGCTATGTCAGTCAAATGGTTAAAGTCCGTCAAAGTTTAGAGGTTTGGTTATCAACATTAGTATTATATGAGTTGTTGAAGTTATCTTGGATGAAGTTGTGTTTTCCAACAACTCACGATTGAAGGATCAAACAATTTCTTATATCTTGCCTTTTTTTGACAATTCAGACCATGTATGATCAGCCACCAAGAATCAAGAAGGGTTAAATCAATATAAACCCAGTTTTCAGTCAACGATTTAGGTAAACATTAAGTTTTAAGAATGGCAAAATGAACTCTAGTATTAAATAGGGTTGCATAAACGTGATGAGAACGGCTCGACCGTCATGAGGTTGTCTGCAGCTAGAGGTGGCAATTGGGTTGAGTTGATTCGCACAACTGACTCGAACCGAGCATTGGATTACATAAATTAGTTCTAGGTCAGTTTTTGGTTAATTATCATATAACTTGACCCGACCCATACTATGTCTGTATATAACATTTAAAGTGATAACAAATGATGTTTAATTTTCATTTAATAATTTAGATATTTAATTTTTTTTTTTATGCAATGGAACTCTTAAATTTTTGACAAAGAACTATGTCTGCAGCTGCACACTAATTATATTAAATAATTACATAGGTTAAAAATTTTGTAAGTATGCATGATAATTATAAGTATGATACTTGAATTATGAGATTATTTTTTTTACATACACGATATGCAGTTTGAATGAATTCTTTGGATACAAGGTGAATAACTTATTCAACCGAACATGACCCGCCATCTATGCATACCAATTAGCACCAAAACTAGCCCAACGCGCAGCTTAACTTGAAGTCTAAACCGCATTTAAACGAGTTCAAACTGAACTCAAGCTGAATGTTTACATCGGGTTTGTTTCGGCTATCAGAGTCTATGGGTTATGTTATATAATATATCAAACTTTCTACCGGTAGAATTGGTTATTTTTATGTAAAAAAATCCAAAACATATATATTATAGATATAAATTTAACTAAATAGGTAACGCTAAATAAAATATACATTATGCCTATCGCATAGACCACAGGCACCTAAATCACAGCCTATGTCTCGCTTCAGCTACAGCAGACACCACTCCTACAGTCCGAGCACTCAAACTTCACTACCGAATGACATAATATAGGTTTCATCATTGACATCCATACCGACGATTATAAGTAGATGTCGCACGAAGGTGATTCTTGAACTTTTTGACGTAGGAATATGCTCTAAGTTTTACAGTTGCGACCAAATTTTACATTCTATACATACATATGACAAATATAATATGCATGTAAGTGGTTCCATTGACATAGCTCTTTTTGCAACTTCCCTTTCATCGAGGCACCCTATTACATGATAAATATAATCTGCGTTCAAGTAGATCCAATTTTATTTTTATTTTCAAATGGTTTGTAAGTTAAAATTCTAATTTTCTGCTATTTGATTTTTTAAAGATCAATATTAATGTAATTCTGGCCAATTCATATGATCAAACCTAGAGCTTAGAATATGTTAAGGAAATTATGATAAAATTCAAATGTGTCTATAGTCGAATAAATGTTATTTTCGTAGACAAATAAATGTTCCTCAAATATATAAATTTAATTCACAAATCAAAGTTGTAAGGGGCACATAACATGACATATACAAATTTAATGCACCCATTTTAGAATAACATAAATAAACAAATTGTTCCTTAAATACAGTCATATTATCACCCCTTATGTCTAGGGGTGGGCAGCCCAAACCAACCCGAAAACCCTAATCAACACAAACAGTATGGGTCGAGTTTGGGTCGGACTTTGGTTCAAATAATCAATTTTGGGTCGGATTAATTTGTTGGTCTCTTGGTTCAGTTTGATTTTCGGTTTTTGTTCTAAAACCCAAACCAAACCGTTTGAACTGTTTCAGCTCTTCAGCCTTTCACCTAACTTTCAAGTCTCATAACTCTTTTTATATTTGTCCAAATTTCATGTAATTGGTATCAATCTCTTCCTTATTCCGTCTGCTACATTTCATATGAAGAAGTCATGGCCAAATTCGTAGCCGACAACCCACTACAACATACGTTTACTGAAATCAGTCAGTTTCGTCTTACATTTTTTAAACCTTAAGTTTTCCCTAAAAATCTCTTGCATGCACGTCTATTTAACAATAATCCTACATCTTGCTCTCTAATTTCATAAATTGAGCATAATAGTAGTAGAAATATGTACCTAGGCTTCAACTTTCACAGCTAAAACTTCTATGACACATCTCAAGCTTTCGAGACACGCCTTTGTACCAATTTGAGTACCCAACTCGAAAACTCACTCTCAAACACTCATAAAACTCACAAAATCTCACTTGGAGGTTGAGAGAACTCAAGAGAGGGAAGAGGCAGGTCTGGAAAATGGGTTAGTAGCTGAGAGAAATGAATTTTTAAACAATTTCAGGCGTGGAGGACGAAGAGTTTTCGGATATCATCAGGAGCGGTCGACACTTTAAACAAGGTGTCGACCAGTTCTACACAAGGTGTCGACCTACCACTGTTCATAGGTCAACCTCTATAGCTTGAAAAGTCAAGGTGTCGACCGCTTGTGTCAAAGTATCGACCGGTTTTCAAACCTGAGAGTTTTAAGGTGTCGACCGACAATCAAGATATCGACTGCCAGTTAACACTTTAATAACTTTTGTTCTACAGCTTAGATTTCTATGATTAAAATATCATTATTTTTCTTATTGAGTTTAGTTTAATTTTGTAGAAGACATAAACTTCAAATTCAGAGTGTAAATGTATTAAATATACGAAACACTAAATATCGCTCAAAAGTTTATATTTCCTTAGTTCAGTTTTCATTGGTCAACTTCTAACATACATAATTTTTGCACTACAACTCCAATCGAGTTGTTCAACCCATAAATCTTCTCCTTTTGATGTCTTCTATAATTTCTTAGAATATTACTTTGTCACATAAGTTTATCTATAGCATGATAAAATAAGAAAACTGAAACTACCAAGTTATCAATTTTCAACCCGGTAGTTGTTACTAATTATAAATTTCCAAAACTCATAACTTTCTCTACAAACCTTCAAATTGAGCAATTTTTGTTGCTATAGTTCCATCAACTAATTCACTTAATTTCATTAGAAGAACTTAAACTCGTGTAAAGAATTTATCTCCTTGAAAATCAACTAATCTTAACGGTCAACATAGGCTAACTTCGTTCATCATTTAGCATTGATAAAACTTAAGGTACATGAAAAAAGTCGGGTGCTATAGTAAAGATGCGACATGAAGATCTTAGAGCTCTAAAAGAGAATAGAGAAGTAGATCAATTACCAGGAATTGAAGCGCTGAGGCAGGATAGTACCACATGAGCTAAATCTCAGAGTCAAGAAGTTTTATTTGAGATTAGGATTTACGTCTCTGTTTTGTAACTTTAAAAGCGACGCGGTCAACACCTTAGTGACGCGGTCGACACCTTGTAGTTGCGGTCGACACTTTGCACATAGAAAATAACAATTATCAGTGATCGTTACAATTTATTTACACTTTTTAATTTTTTTTAATTTGATATGTAAACTAAATCAGACCAACCCAACCCAAACCCAAACCGTTTGGTTTGGGTCGAAATATTTTTTTTTAGTTTGGGTCGGGTTTTAGGTTTTCCTTTTAACCTAAAACCCATTTGGGTTGGGTCGGTCGAGTAAGAACCCGACCCAACCCAAACCGTGTCCACCCCTACTTACGTCTTTGCAAAGATTTCGTTCTTTACTCATGATCCTCTAGCCATGATAGTGATCTTCGAGCCAATGATGGATGCTTCGTATCCATTAGATACTCCTTGGAGTGTATGTTACTTCAAGTTTAGGACAACTTTATTGAAAGAGTTTGGACATCAAGAGCAATTTTTGTTTTTGCGTTAGATTTTTATTCTTCTTGTAGGGACTTTTCTGTTGATGTTTAGCATCTTATCATGCCGTTTTAAAATATATGCTAATGTATTGAACTTCAATTAATGCACTAATTTTAATACTAAACATAGATTAATTGTACAAATAGCTATTTGATGGATCACAAATATAAAATTAAAAGCAAAAATGTAGATTTGATTTCTACCAATTATAACAACACATTAATAATATGATTATGTTAATACATTATGATACCTCAACGTGGATGCAATAATGACGTTCGAATGACGCAACCATACTAGTATGTCTTATTTGGGTCATCAAATCATGGACGACGGAACACCGTTGATCATAAAAAATGAAGTTAATCGGAGGGCTGAAACTTAAGATCATAGCGGGTGGGCCGGCCATTCGTCTTCGTTTCCGGTGAGTGATTAAGGTGCGTTTCAGTTCACCAAACCATTTCTGCGATGCCCTCGTCCATAAATGGTTCCCGAATCCATTGCCTTTACATATTCTCACCATATATATACAGATACATATTCGTTACCTTTCCCTTGCCTTCCTCAAAAACTTTCTCTCTCTCTCTCTCTAAGAAAATGGGTAGCCTTGAAGCAGAAAGAGCAGTGACAGGACTTGCAGCGAGAGACCCATCTGGAATTCTCTCTCCTTACACTTTCACTCTCAGGTAGTCTTTGCATCCTGCTGGGTTTTCTTCGTTTCTTACCATTGGCCCCTTTAAGACCCTCATTTCCTTTTTACGAAATTGGTTGCAGAAACACAGGCCCAGAAGAAGTTTACATCCGAGTGATATGCTGTGGAATTTGCCATACGGATCTTCACCAGATCAAAAACGATCTCGGCATGTCCAACTATCCTATGGTTCCAGGGTATCTACAACCCTATCTCACAAATTCCTGCAACACTTTCGTATCAAGCTTTCTCTTTTATTCCCAGAATTAACGATGACATGCAATCTGAATCTGTGTTTCGCTTCTTCCATTCGCCAGATAATGTCCGCCCATCGCTGGCTCACCGATAAATCTTTCTTTTTCGCAGCAAAACCCACTTAGAATCCATCCATTTCTAATCGTTTGTATTTGTTTGTGTTCTGATGAGCTAGGCATGAGGTGGTTGGCGAAGTTACGGAGGTGGGGAAAGACGTCATAAGTTTCAAAGTTGGGGAGATGGTGGGAGTCGGTTGCATCGTAGGTTCTTGCAGAAAATGCACGCCTTGTGATTCTGACAAAGAACAGTACTGCGCCAAGAAAATCTGGACATACAACGATGTCTACCCAGATGGCAAGCCTACCTACGGTGGATTTGCAACATCCATGCTCGTCCACCATAAGTAAGCATCATTCCCTAAAAGTAATTTGGCTTTCATAGACTACCCAAGTTAGGCCAAATTCCGGAGTAAGATTGACTAAAGGTTATATTTTCTTGGTGCAGATTTGTGGTTAAAATACCAGAAGGAATGGCACCAGAACAGGCGGCGCCACTACTGTGCGCAGGGGTGACAGTTTACAGCCCGCTGAGCCACTTTGGCTTAAAGCAAAGTGGGTTGAGAGGAGGGATCCTGGGGCTCGGGGGAGTGGGACACATGGGCGTGAAGATAGCCAAAGCAATGGGACACCATGTCACTGTAATCAGCTCCTCTGATAGAAAAAGGGAAGAAGCTCTCGGCCATCTTGGGGCAGATGAGTATCTCGTCAGCTCTGATGCCGAAAAGATTAAAGCAGCTGCTGAATCTCTTGATTACATAATCGATACTGTGCCTGTTTTCCATCCTCTCGAGCCTTATCTCTCCCTGCTTAAAATGGAGGGGAAGTTGATCTTGACCGGCGTCATCGCTACCCCTATGCAGTTTGTCACTCCCATGATCATGCTTGGTAAACACTTTTCTCCCCACCGAAATCAGTTTTCGTGGATAACTCTGAGACCCAGATGAAATATGAAGATGAAAAGCATGAATGTTGCACTTTATGTTGATTATGTTGAAAAAAATGTCTGATTTCTTGTGGGCAGGTCGGAAATCAATCACAGGGAGTTTCATAGGGAGCATGAAGGAGATTGAACAGGTGCTGGATCTGTTCAAAGAGAAGAATCTTTCCTCCATGATTGAGGTCGTGAAGCTAGATGGCGTTAACAAGGCCTTCGAGAGGCTGGAGAAGAACGATGTTAGGTACAGGTTTGTGGTGGATGTTGCTGGAAGCAAGTCCGATGGCTGAACAAAATCCCGAAAGTTGGAATCTTCAGAAACTTTGCTTTGCATCAGAAGAAAAATCCCGAGTGCTATTTTTTATAATTACGTTTTAGTGATGGTTGTTATGATGGAAAAGCTTCCAAATATGCAAGACTTTGAAATATCGAACCTTGTTTTTCCATGAAGTGACAGATTATTGTGCCCAAAACAAATCAAAAGGATACACTGGGTTGATGGCGGTAAGTGGGCTACTGCTTTACAATGAAATTTATTTGTTTATGACAGGCCACCATGTTAGGAATATTCCTTTCATGTTCAAAAGCATAGGCCTTGTCGTTTTATCTTTGAGAGAGTAAAAAGTTAGTGAAACTTTACATATTTAATTTGTACAATGTCGAAGCAAAAGCTAGAATGGCGGGTCCCAGACTAGCTCAATCTTTATTTGAGTGGTGAGGGTCAAGGTATGAGCTTGTCCAAGGCATTTTTCTCATGGCCTCGCTCGTATGTTAGCTTCTTTACTCGCATATGTCTTTCAATTTTATTTTCTTTTCTTTGTTTTTACTTTGTATTTTCAATAAGTGTGGCGGTATGTACATTCTTTGTTCGTGTAAAGGTGGCACAAATCCCTCTCATGTGGAGAGCACATAGACCCCATTACCCAATGTAGTAATTTGTTGTCAAAGAATGAACAAGTTTTTACAAGATTTCTCTTCATGCACATTATGTTCAATAACATTCTTTTTAGATAATCTCGATCAACATTGCTCGCTCGTTAAAACCAAAGTTGCTCTACGGCACATCACAAAAACACTCAATGCCCCTCGCTTACTCGTAGACTGATCCATTGTGTTTGTGATATTGGGTGTCAAATGTCTCTTACTTGTTTTCACTTCAATTAAGATCGTGACAAATGGTATCAAAGTCTCATTTGCTATAACGATGCCTAAAAAATTTCAATGGAAAAATTCAATTTACAGTTAGGACAATCGTGTGCCTCGTCAAGTTGGAAGCACGAACGTGGCATCTGCAAAAGATACTTCACAGCATTCGGTTCTTTGATGAAAGAACGAAGAAAATGTCTAATATTTTAATAAAATATTTTTTCAAAATAAATAGAAGCAATACAAATTCAAGATATCTTGAATAAGGGGGAGGCCCTCAAATCCAACAAAAAAGGGTAAAAGAATTTGACACTACAGAGAGCTCCAACATATTCATAGTCGAGATCCTAGATCATTTCGACGAAATCGGCATAGCTCATTCCCGTTTATCAAAAAATGAGTCTCATCTTACATAAGATTTCAAAGCAATATTTTATTCTCTTAAGACTGACATAACCGAAATCAACATAAAATTAAACCTTCTTACTATGAGAGCCAGTGAATTAACCTTAGGCTCATGCAATTGCCGAATATAGTCGATTGCAAATTCCAAAGCTAGAAGCTTTTGGAGAAACTCGTGATGCCAAGCAGATAGATAACTTCATCTTTAATATGTATCAATATTTCAAGGAACTTGCGATGCTACGAAGATTGACAGTTTGGAAGAACTAAAGAGTCAACTAAAGTATCAAATTTTCCAGAGAACGTCTAGTTAAACACCCGCAAGCTGCTTTGGGAACTAAAGCGGACTACAAGTATTAGAGAATATGTCAAACAATTTCTCAGGACTCATGCTTAGTATTAGGGATACAGTTAATGCATATAAAAAATTTTAACATTCATCGAAGATATCAAGTCGTGGGATGCAAAGCTTTTCAAGTGCATTCGGTACATCATAATGATTATTTGAATACTTGACTAAAAGTCCAGAGCCAAAGAAGAACATCCCTGTACATCCAACTCCTCAAAGTTTCAAAGCTAAAACAGTGGAGCTATTGAAAAGTAACCAAAAGCACCCAGTGAAGCTCACGAAATGGCAAGAAATTTTGCCAATAAGAGACCGTAAAACTAGTATATTTCATGTTTTATATGCATGAGACCTCATCGGGTCGCTGAATGCCTGCATAGATCAGCCGCTCAAGAGTGCGGTGGAGTGCGACCTACCACAAGCAGCTGATCCAAAAAATGCTAGGCCCAGGTTGCTGCACCAGCGGTAAGATGCTAGGGTTTAAAGCATTCTTTTTTAAAAATTTTAAGCTTTGATTCCTTGGTTGAGTCAAAACAGCGTTTTATTTGGAATTTGCCCTAATATAACATCAAATAATATTAATTGAGAAACGTTCTGGAGAGGTGATAAATTTTCGTTTTTTTTATTGCACTGCATTTCAAAAACTACTAAAAGTTTTGCAGTTTGTTCTCAAATATCACGTTTACCCTACCAAGGCTTTTATGGCTTTCGAAAACTACACAAATTGCACCATTATATTTAGAATTTCCTAGTCGAACAAAAAACACAATTTCCAACCATAAAATACTAACGGAATCAGAACGTCTACAATAAGAATCAACAAAAAGAAAAAAAAGACTAGAGAAAAAAGCACTTGTGAAGGCTGATAAGGGCACGAGTTAAGAAAAACTTATTCACTTGAGATGTCCTCCCTCCGCTGATCCGACGGTGAAGGGTGTCTCATTTGGTCAAAATGCATCTGATTGGAGATCCCTCTGATCCCAGCAACATCAGAGGCAAGCAATGGATGGAATATAGTCCTGCCTGGAGGATGTCCAGTTTCAGAGCCTCCACCAGAATTACTTCCCCAAAAATTATCCAAAATTAGAATCCCTTGGGCAAGGTTTCTCTGCCCTCTTTCCCAAACAGCAGCCCCAAATATTTGAGATTCCACCCACGATCGTGTAATTGGCAAAGAGTCAATTATGAGACTTTTTTCAATAATACCTTGCAGGTTTTAATGAGCCTCACTGGAGAAGTGCACTAGTTTGTTAGAGTTGAGTAGGAGAGAAATAAATGCAAATACGAGAAGTTAGACATTAGTGGGGATAAGAAAATTTTGGGTAAAATCTTTTGTTGGTACAGAACCACCTTAAAGGCCCTCGGGAGGAAAAGTATTGAGTCCCCCGAGCCCACAACCGCAATAGTATTCAGTGTCGGCTGAAACTCTCACTTTGTTATTGGACTAAACCTAAAATACAATTTGTTGGTTATAGACAAAGAACTCATTTATGAATCAGTTTCTATCTCAGGATAATGTAGGATTGAATCCTTCACACCCTCTATTGGACAAGTTATCACCAAAAGTACATTGGATTGTATGTTATTTGTAATTTTCAATGTTAAATTCTATCGACGCTATCATGCATTCTTGGTTGATCTTCTTTCGTTAGATTCAAGAGTCCTTCTGCAGAAGGGGAAAAGCAGATTCTTGATAGAGAGTGATAAACCAACAAAATTCTTTCACTCTCTTGTCAAAAGAAATGCCAAAAGCAACTTCATCGCGTCTCTCCTCAAGTCAGATGGTTCTTCCACCACCTCATTGAACGAGGTTTCCAAGGAACTCACCAGCTACTTAATGAATCTACTTGGAGCCCAAAACAACGTAACCACTAAGGATAAGTCTGTGATTCTAACTGACACCCTGATTACTCGAGATCAACAAGCCTTGATAACCCTCCCCATCTCTTCGGAAGAAGTATCAAGTGCTTTTCAAAGCATAGGAAATGATAAAGCCTCTAGCCCTAATGGATACTCCTCAAAATTCTTTAAAGAATCTTGGAACGTCATGGGCAATGACTTTATCAAAGTTGCTCAAGAATTCTTTGCTACTGGTCGCCTTCTTAAGCAATGGAATCATTCTATAATTGTCTTGATTTCAAAGACTAGTCATGCTCCAGAAGCCAAAGATTTTAGACCAATTTCTTGTTGCAATTATTGCGAAAGCTCGGGCAATTTCAAATAGCGTGTAAGATATTGTACTAAAAAATCACACTAGATAGATTCTCAGGTAAGAAAGGTGGGTCACAACGGACCGCTTAAGAACCAAGTCTTGCCCAGCCAGAATTATCCTAGTAATTTAATAGTACAATAAATAACAACAACTATACCATACAAAATAAAAAACGGCTATTAAATAAAGCAATAAAAGAAACACCAAGATTTAACGAGGTTCGGCCAAATATGCCTACGTCCTCGGACACTGCAAAATATATTTCACAGGGAAATATTACAAAGAGAGAAGAAGTAAGACCAAAATGACCAAAGAGATATAAGTAATTTCAGAATTGAATTATTAGAAATGAGGGAGGAGGGGTTAATTTATAGGGTTTAACCCCCCCCNATGGTATTTTGGAGATACCACAGAATCCATATCACAGCTAGCCAATGACCCTTGCCCGGATCATGCATATATCTGCTCACAACACTAACAGCATGTGAAATATCTGGTCTCATACACACCATTGCATACATCAAGCTTCCGACTGCATTTGCATATGGGACTTTTGCCATGTATTCTTGTTCTTCATCTGATGTTGGAGATAACAGATTACTCAATTTGAAATGAGAAGCAAGTGAGATATTTACAGGTTTTGTATTTTCATGAATACCAAAACGCTGTAATATCTTCTTCAAATATTGCTTCTGAGTTAGACATAACTTGCCTTTTTCTCTTTCTCTGTTTATCTCCATACCGAGAATCTTCTTAGCTTCCCCAAATCCTTCATCTCGAACTCTTTGCTTAACTGAGCCTTCAACCAGTCAATCTCAACTTGGCTCTTTGATGCTATCAGCATATCATCAACATACAAGAGTAAGTAGATATAGGATCCATCTTGAATTCTGCGCAAATACACACAATGATCGTATTTGCTTCTTGTGTACTTTCAACCCTTCATAAACTGGTCAAATCGTTTGTACCACTGTCTCGGGGATTGTTTCAGTCCGTACAACGATTTGTTCAGTCTGCAAACCCAATCTTCTTTTCCATCAATCTTGTATCCTTCTGGCTGAGTCATATAGATTTCATCTTTCAAATAACCGTGCAGGAACGCGGTCTTCACATCAAGTTGAGCTAGCTCCAAATTCAACTGTGTTACCAAGGCTAACAAAATTCTAATGGAGGAATATTTAACCACGGGAGAAAAAACATCATTATAATCAATTCCTTCCTTCTGAGCGTAGCCTTTAGCAACCAACCTTGCCTTGTAGCGGATATCATCTTTATTAGAAAATCCTTATTTCTTTGCAAATATCCATTTGCATCCAATTGCCTTCTTCCCCTTTGGTAGTGGCGCTAACTCTCATGTCTCGTTCTTTTCAAGAGATTGCATTTCTTCTTCCATTGCACCTGCCCATTTACCATTTTCTGAACTCCGAATGGCTTCTGGGTAGGTGGATGGAACATTATTAGTAACCGAAAGTGCATAAGCCACCATGTCAGTAAAGCGAGCAGGTTTTTGAATCTTTCGCCTTGTTCTTCTAATGGAAATTGGCTCCGATTCCGATTGATGTAGAAGTTCTTGGGTAGGAACTTCTTCCTCATTTGACTCTCCTTCTGCCACCGGTGAGTCATGAGTGGTGTTACTTGCTGGATTCACCACTGCCTCTTTAAACTCCACCTGCTTCGTAGTATACTTCACCTGCGGCGAAGTACTCTCAACCTCTTTTAGATTTACTTTAGTCAACATGGCAGTTTCATCAAAGGTAACATCTCTACTGATTATCGTCTTCTTGCTCGCTAGACACCATAAACGGTATCCCTTAACTCCAGCATTGAAGCCCATAAACAGAGCCTTCTTTGCTCTTGGATCCAACTTTGATTCATTCACATGATAATATGCAGTAGAACCAAAAACACGTAAAGTGTCATAATCAGTAACAGGTTTTCCAGACCATACTTCCAATGGAGTCTTGCCATCTATAACAGATGATGGTAAACGATTGACTAGATGTTGAGCGTATGTTATAGCCTCAGCCCAAAACTTTCTGTTTAATCCAGCATTAGACAACATACAACGAACTTTCTCCACAAGTGTCCTGTTCATACGCTCTGCCACTCTATTCTGTTGCGGTGTTCCTCTAACGGTGAAGTGCCGAATTATGCCACAATCTTGGCATACCTTCAGGAATGGATCGCTCTTGTATTCTCCACCATTGTCTGATCGAAGAACCTTTATTTTTCTTCCTGTCTGGTTTTCTATTTCAGTTTTCCATTTAAGGAAAACTCCAAGCACATCATCTTTGTTCTTCATAGTGAACACCCAAACCCTTCTGGAAAAATCATCAACGAAAGTGACAAAATAATGTCTCCCTCCGAGAGACGGAGTCTTGGCTGGACCCCATACGTCTGAGTGTACATAATCCAGAATGCCCTTGGTATTATGGATTGCAGTACCAAACTTCACTCTTAGTTGTTTTCCAAGAACACAATGCTTGTAAAATTCTAATTTGCAAGTCTTCGCACCTTTCAGCAATCCTTGCTTGGCAAGCATTTGCAAGGATTTCTCGCCAGCATGTCTCAATCGCATATGCCACAATTTTGTTGTCTCTGCATCCTTCTTGGGACTTGAAGTTGCTGCTGCGACTGCCCCAACAACTGTACTACCTTGATAGTAATACAAATTGTTCTTTCTCACGCCTTTCAACATCACCAGTGCTCCTGAAGTTGCTTTAAGAATTTCATCCTGCATCATCACAACTAGGCCCTTAGATTCTAGAGACCCCAATGAGATGAGATTCTTCTTTAGCATTGGCACATACTGCACATCCCGCAAAATTCTGGTGGGTCCATCATGATTCCTCAGCTTGATTGAACATATCCCAGTTGTTTTACATGGATTATCATTGCCCATGTAAACAACTCCTCCATCGATTTCTTGAAATTCAAAAAACCATTCTCGAGTGGGACACATGTGATAGGTGCAACCAGAATCCAAAATCCACTCATCTGGATGCGATGTTGAAAGTGAAACACTTAGAGAATAATCTGATTCCGCATCACTTTTGCATTCAGCAACATTTGAATTTGCAATAGCTTTTTCTTTGTCAAATTTTTCTCTATTCTTCAATTTGGGCAGTCTTTCTTCCAATGTCCTTTTTCGTGACAAAAAGCACATTCATCTTTACCAATTTTGGGCCTCGACTTTGATCTCTGTTTCTTCCCTTTGATCTAGCTTTGCGAACGCCCTCTCACAACTAGAGCTTCTGTAGCTCCACTGGTGCTTCCTTTTTTATCTTTCCTTTGCAGTTCGTAACTGTACAAGGGAGCACACACTTCACTAAGAGTCACCTCAACTTTCCCATGAAGTAAAGTCGTTTCAAGAAAGTCAAACTCCTCGGGAAGGGATCCCAACAACATCAAAGCTAGATCTTCATCTTTGAACGTCTCATCCATATTCATCAAATCAATGACTAACTGATTGAAACTCGTGATGTGATCGTCCAGTGTGGTACCTGGAACATAACTGAAGCGAAACAGTCTTTTCTTCATATGAAGTTTATTATTACTGCTTTTCTTCAAGAATTTTTCTGTGAGTGCTATCCATAATTTATTTGCAGAAATTTCCTTTGAGAATGAGTATTTATGCTCCCTTGATAGACACGATCGAATTGTACCACATGCTAATCGATTTAGCGTCATCCAATCTCTTTGCTCAACATCTTCTGGTTTCTTTTCTTCAATGGCAACGTCTAGACCTTGTTGAAATAAAGCATCTAGAACTTCACTTTGCCACATGCCAAAATGACTTGTGCCATCAAAAATCTTCACAGCAAATCTTGCATTCGACAATACATTTCTTGATAGTATTGATGAAGTAGAAAGCTTCATTTCTGATGAGTCTGTCATTTCTGATGAGTCTGTCATTTCTGCACCAAATAATAATTTATTTAATAGCCGAGAATCCTAAAGAATTGTTTCTGATGTGGAAGTTCAGACAAAGCTGCAACCACAGAGTATACTACAAAACCTTAGGCTCTAATACCAATTGTTACGGAAGCTCGGGCAATTTCAAATAGCGTGTAAGATATTGTACTAAAAAATCACACTAGATAGATTCTCAAGTAAGAGAGGTGGGTCACAACAGACCGCTTAAGAACCAAGTCTTGCCTAGCCAGAATTATCCTAGTAATTTAATAGTACAATAAATAACAACAACTATACCCGACAAAATAACAAACGACTATTAAATAAAGCAGTAAAAGAAACACCAAGATTTAACGAGGTTCGGCCAAATATGCCTACGTCCTTGGACACTGCAAAATATATTTCACAGGGAAATATTACAGAGAGAGAAGAAGTAAGACCAAAATTACCAAAGAGATATAAGTAATTTCAGAATGGGATGATTAGAAAGGAGAGAGAAGGGGTTAATTTATAGGGTTTAATCCCCTCCCCCCTATGATACCTTTCCGATGTGGGATAGACAAATAAGTCAAATACAACAGCAATGTCTTCTACAAAGTCATTGCAAAAATCTTGGCGGACAAACTATCATCGACTCTAGAATTCATTATTGACCCGGCCCAAGCCACCTTCAGAAAAGGAAGAAACATGATAGAGAATATCCACCTTATGCAAGAACTAATCAAGAAATATAATACCAAGAGGGTATGGCACAGATGCTTTATAAAGGTCGACATCTGGAAAGCTTTCGACTCTGTATCTTGGGTTTTCTTGGAAAATATCCTCCTAGCTCTCTTCTACCCTCCCATATTCATTTCCTGGATTGTTGCAGTGTGAGCCTCTTAGCATCACTCACCTGACATTTGTAGATGATTTTCTTCTCCTCTCAAGGGGGATCCAAGTTTTCTTCTCATGCCTAGCCGAATTCAATTTTGTCTCGAAACTTAGCATGAACCCGCTCAAATCTAATTTTATTTGGCCAGAATCAAGGATCAAGATCTTCAAGAAATTCTGCACTCTACAAATCTAGATATGGGTAAGTTGTCTTTCCGTTATCTTGACATCCCCCCAACAGCGAAGAAATTAAGGCTTAGCAATTATGACAGCCTAATTGATAAGCTCAAGAGCTATGTAGCCTGCTGGAGTGCCTCGACTCTCTCCTATGCTGGAAGAGCGGCGCTTATTAGATCAGTTTTGCAAGGGGTAAAATTTTTCTGGTTATCAATCTTCAACCTCTCTTCCTCTTTTTGTCTTAAAATCAATTAGATTTTCTGGTCTTTTCTTTGGGAAAAATTTAACCCGAATGTTGCTTGGCCTTCTTCTTGCCTCTCCAAAGAGGAAGAGGGTCTCGGGTTTAGGGATCTTGAGTCTTGGAACTCAGCCCTCCGCACAAAAATTCTTTGGAACATTCAAGAAAGAAATGACTCTTTATGCTCTCGCTGGATCCATCATTTTTACATAAAGCAAGCGGATTTTTGGGAATGGAAAGTTGGCTCCCGAGGCTCCCCTCTCCTTAAAAAGCTCCTTATAATTCGTGATGCCTTAATACTCAAGCTTGGATCCAAAGAGACAGCTGAGGTAACACTTCTATCCTGGAGACTAAAATTTCAGTTTAAAGGACTCTCTTAGGTATACAACTTCTTTAGGCCATCCACTCTCATAAAGCCTTGTACCTGTGGCCCCACGCTTAAACGCTTCTTCATCCTTTGGCTTGCTGTTCTAGATTGTCTTAAAATCAAAGACATGCTAACTTTTTGAGGATGTAAAGACTCTTGTTCTTTATGTGCCTCCTACTAGGAGTGTTCATCTCACCTTTTCTTTTCCTGTCAGTTCTCTTCTACTGTTTGGATGACCATCAAACAAAAATTTGGGTTCTCTTTAATTTGTCTACCCTTACAAGAACCTTCAAATGGTCAATAAAAGAGGCAAAAAAGAAGAATACAAAAAAGTGTTGATTCTCAAAATCACTCTCTTCTCAACTGCTTACCACCTGTGGTCTGCTAGGAACTCCCGAATTTTTTAGTCAAAATTTGATCATCTTGACCAAGTAATAAACTGCTACTGATAAATAATCAATTCTTGCAAAAGTAGCCGCCAAATAGAAAGAAATTGTCAATCAAATAAATTCTGATCTAATTATGAAAGTTGACTTTCAAGTAAGCATTCAAGGTAGATTATTTTACGGAAGTGGTCGGCAACCCGTCCATGAATTTGAAAGAATTTATGTGTCTATGTACCCGTAACATAGATAAATGTGCATTACCGAATAATTTAAAACTGCTATTTGTGTTTTTGCTTGTTTTAATAGTTGTGGCATTCGAACACTTTCTCAACTTTATCCAACCAATCTAGAAAAATGCCATCATTACCATTTCCATTAAATGTGGGTACACTAGCCTTAATGTGTTGTAATTCTTTTTTAGAGCCACGCCTATGATTAGGTGATATATTTTGTTTCTCTACGGAATTTTTTCTTCAAAATTGGTTGGTTGAACTCTTCTCCTTATATTCTTAAGTGTTCCTTCAGGTCTATAGGCTTGAGGAATTTGTATAATTAGCTCTCTTACCTTCCTTAGGAAAATCGTCAATCTGACCTTGCAAACTCGACTCAATCACTCGACTTTTGGTAGCTTGTACTTGTACTTGTTCATCATCTTCACGGGTTTGTTGGATATGGCGGTGCTCATTGTCATCATAGCAAAAATTAGAGTATTGTACAGGGCATGGAAGGATGCTTACATAAAGAAGATGACTCTGATACCAAATGACGTGCCAACAATATCGAGTGACACAAGCCGAACGATGGGGAATTAACGAATGATTAACAACTATACAATCTTACTCTTCACACCCTCTTATACGAAGTATGAAAGATTGCAGCAAGTTACTAATTTCAATACACTATTATCAAGATGACAACTCACAAACTTACAGATATTACTCACCATATGAAATACAAAATTGTTTGGAGATTCCTCAGCGAACTCAATAGCAAATGCTCTGGATATTCTGAGATGAACAACCCTTACAAAATATGGTAAGGAAGGCTTATATAGCCTCCAATTTACATCATTCATGTGGTTGCAGGAGTCCTAACTAAATACAAGAATACAAAATAAAAAGTTGAAAAGTAGTTTGCACGTAAAAGGTTGTGTGAGAACTCCTATTATGTGTTTCCCATACTGCTCCCATGGTTTGCTTCCAAGATTCACAATCCGCATATGATTGGAAGAACGAAGATGTGATAAGAAAATGAAAGTTTATCATGAGCAATTCTAGTGTGAACACATAATGGGACTATCCAAGTTGTTTCTCCATAGTACTTGCATGCTGCATGTCCAAAGATGATTGTAATAGGTGAGAGAAGAATTTGATAACTTATCACACGATGGCTGCAAAGTTGTTAAAGTTTATTTTTGTGTAAATAAGATCATATACTAAGTCCTTTGTATTGTAGCAGATAAGGTTACTTCAGAAGTTACCATAGAAATCATCGTAGATTGGAAGTCCGGATTATCATTTTACATCATCGAGTGGTGGAGTGTTTAGTAAAATTGAAATTGATGTAACTAATTTAGAATCACATGTGTCGCAACTATAATTGAATACTTTATAGAAATGTGAGTTAAGTGATTGAAATTTGTGAGAATATTGTTTTGTTGAATACGGTTTGTGAATAATCATGGAGTAATACGATATTGATTTTGGTTGTGCCTATGTGATCGACCTATTGCGTTTGTTAGTCTTCGTGTTAAGCTTGGATTGAAGTTTAAATGCATCATCAATTTACTTCTGTTTTAATTCATATGCTAAGTAGGATTGATTGAAATTTCAATGCATCAGTAAACCATAACTCAAATTCACTTTTGGGGGACACTTAATTCTTGTTCGCGCAGTTAGTGTTCCAATTCACTTTCTGATACAGTAATTAATCGGTTGTTTAATTTGAGTTCAAAGTTAATCTAATTGTGCTTTCCGTGCTTGTGGACCTCATCACCTTTAATGATTAGATGCTTTGACCTATACATCCACTTGTGATGAACACGTCGTGCGGGCGTGGGTGGATTTGAATACAAGTTTAAAAGCATGTAATGTGAACTAATATTTGTTATATTAAACTTAAAAAAATAAAACCTAATGTCCACTCTTAGACTCTTAGGTGTTTTAACCAAAAAACGACTTGGTTCGGTGAGGTTTTCCTTTGCCCAAAATTTCCAAAAAAAAAAAAAAATCAAACTACCCATCGAACTGATTACAAGTATACTTTTTGATAAGTGCTTGATACACAATTTAGTAAAGGATACACAGAACTTTCCAAATAAACAATGCATCTCGAAGATTTTTGAGTACTTTGGAAAGTCTACATTTGAATAACACAAGATTTGTTTTGTATATTTTTGTATGGAATATTAGGTGAGAGAGAGAGAATGAAAGTGGGAATGATTGGAATCCAATAAAGCAAGCAGGCAGTGATGGAGCTCAGAGTTGGACATTGCTGTCCTCCAAGTTCATTCAAGATTATTAGGGTTCACTTTACATCTCCCTCTCTCTCCCGGCTTGCCCTTGAGTTGCATCTTTGGTTCGAAATGATGCCCAACCTCTTCCGCCTTCTCCTCCTCGATCTAGTCCGGCTATGGTGGATTTCTGTCTTGTGCAATAATTACTTGGGAGGAGTGCAAGCTCGGACTTTCTTTTCCGACGTTTCTGCGCTGAAAGCCTTCAAAGGCGCTGTTAGGCCGGGTTCTATCCAACCCTGGTCGTGCTTAGCGTCCTGGAACTTCTCCGTCGACCCCTGTCTCCTCCCTCGACGCACTTTCTTCATCTGCGGGATCCTTTGCAACGCCGAGTCAACCAGGGTCACCCAACTCACCCTCGATCCCGCCGGTTATTCCGGTACCCTCTCTCCACTCGTTTCTCGACTCACCCAACTCACTGTTCTAGACCTCTCCGACAATTCCTTCTTCGGTTCCATTCCCCCTTCCGTTTCTCTCCTATCCAACCTCCATATTCTGACCCTCCGATCGAACTCGTTCTCCGGCTCACTTCCTCCCGCCATCGCCAGTCTCAAGAATCTTGATTCCTTGGACCTTTCACACAATTCTCTCACTGGGTTTCTCCCTTCTTCTATCAACTCTCTCTCTAGCTTGAGAATGCTCGATCTCAGCTTCAACGGAGTCCGCGGGGCTCTCCCAAGACTTCCTCCGAACTTGGTGGAACTCGCTCTGAAAAGAAATTCTCTCTCAGAGACGCTCTACGAATCGTCGTTCCACGGCTTGACTCAGTTGGAGGTCGTCGAACTCAGTGACAACGCCATCACCGGAACTCTACCGTCCTGGCTTTTCCTCCTTCCGTCGCTTCAGCAGATCGATTTATCCAACAACAGCTTCACAAGCATCGAAATCTCAGAACCTGCCTCTAATTTCGGCAGTGACCTCGTGGCCATCGATATTGGTTTCAATAAAATAGACGGCTACGCGCCTCCGCAATTTGCGTCCTATCCTCTCCTGTCGTCTCTCTCGCTACGCCACAACCGACTACGGGGCGCAATCCCGGTGGAGTACAGCCTGAAGAGATCACTCAAACGATTGTACTTGGACGGGAACTTCTTCACCGGAAAGCCGCCTGCGTCTTTCTTCGCCGGTGAAAATTCAGTCTACGGCAGTTTGGGAGATAATTGTCTACGGGGATGTCCACCGTCATCGGCACTGTGTACTCCGTCCCAGAAGTCCAATGCCATTTGCAAGCAAGCGTACGGCGGGGGAAAACCGAGGTCTTGATTCTTACGCTCTTCTGACATCAGTAACATATGTTTTCAATTTTCTATATTTTACTAATTTTTTAATTTTAATAATGAAAGAGATTAGATATTAGTTTGTATAATCATTAAATTAAGTTTTATGAGGTCGGAAAGACAATATTATGACGCAGTGTAATCTTTTATTTTTGTACAACGAGTTGAATACTTAAATTGTTTAGGTTAAAGTTTAAATATTCGGGGTGGCTCATTCGTAATTTAACTTCTATTCTTGTTTATTTAGATGTATAATCTACCAGGGATTCTTCTAGTACATTCAATTTAGCTTGTTATACTTTTTAATTGCATACATTTACATTGAAATAATAAATAAAATAATTATACTTGTACGTAAATTTTTATTTAATTGGACCAATATTTTGTACTAAGTATCTGTAATAAGAAAATACAATAAATATTTAATTCTAATATTACTGCAATTTAACCTTCAAGTATCACTTATTTTGATAATTTAATATTGAGGTTAAAACTTGTCATGAATTTCTTCAAAATTCAACAGCATAAGGAAACTACGCACTTGAATAGGCTGTAAAATATCATAAAATTTAATACAAATAGTTAGAAAACCACAAAGCATAAGGAAACGTTTCATGTTATTAAATTAAAACTAAACTAAACTAAACTAAAATAAAATGATAGTCACAGTCTAAGAAATCCTTGAAAATATAGCAAACCCTAGAATCGTCAGATACATTGAGTGGAATCAGCTTTTGGAGCAATATTGATGTTGCTTCGTAACGAATTTTCTGAATCCTTGTTATACATGGTTACATTCAGCATTGGAAAGTTCTCATTTGAGGCAGTGTATGGTCCTTGACTTCCAAGATTACCATCTTATGAAGCTGGTACTGCCACGGCTGAAGCAGTAGAAATCAGACGACAATATAGAATGAAACAACAGCATCATGAACATCGGTGAGATGTAAAGTTTGATGTCGGAACCAGCGTGATGGTTATGGTGCAGCCACATAGACTAACATCGTTGGCAGCAGCACCTTTCTATAACCTGAACCAATTTTACGGTCTGTTTGAAATACTTCAAAATTTTGGGTTGGTCGTTTACAAATTAGAGCTTCATGAAGAAGCTCAAATTCACCTGGCTTTTTCATGTCTCGATGCTTAAAGAGTTTAGAGGGGATGAGTCTATTTTGCGCGCTCAATTTCTTGGAATTCTGTAGACAACCAAGCCTTCTGGAACCAGTTAGTGGCTATTCTTAGTACGAGATTGCATAAATGTGGAGCCTCTTTTGAGATATAATTGCTAGTACAATGGACATGCTTCCCTTTGGAAGATACTTCTTGGATATTTTTGAAAGCTTATGAGCTGATTTCTCTTCCCTGAAAAGTAGTTAATAATACGATTATCTTGTAGTTTTCTCTGTTGGAATTAATATTGCATATTTGATTAAAGTTTAATTTTTAAATTCAGAAGTTATTTTGATTTAGTCAAAGTTAGTTCCCTATGTAAGTGACATGAATTGTGATATATGATATCGTAGAAGATATAGCCACATCTATTTAAGTAGTTCGTGTAATACTTTTTCATCAAGTTGAATTCAAACAATTTCTTCAATTCTCTAGAGAATTTTTTTCATCTCTTTACCTCTGTTCAAAGAAAATTGAAACAAAGAAATCAAAGTTCACACATTTCCATTGCTAGTCCTCGGTTCACATTTGGTGTCAGAGCTAGAGTATCATATGTATGTCTTAAATCATGTCGAGAGACGAATCTGCATCCAGCACCGCAAGAGGTGGCGGTAGAAACATATTTCAAGAAACAACAACTTCTTGTGTACCGTCGTGTGAAGGAAGTATTTCTCTTCAATACCTATTACTCACAAAGAGTAATTATTCGGCACAGTCGATTAAGATGGAGGTGTACATGCAAGCACAATGCGCTTGGAAAGTAGTTGAATCAGAAGAACCTGTATATCAGAGGAAGAACAAAATGACTTTGGAGGCCATTTTTCAAGGAATCAGTGAAGAGACGTCACTGCAGCTTAGATCAAAAAATTGGCAAAATAAGCATGGAACACATTAAAGACCATGCACCTCGGAGTGGTACGCATAAAGGAAGTATGAGCGCAAGCGCTCAGATTGAATCTCGAAGGTCTTTGAATGAAGGACGAAGATACAATAGACAATTTTTCAAGGCAAATGGCAACAATCGTCACTAAATTGCGTGAATTAGGAGAACAAGTTGATGAAAAGCACGTGGTAAAGAAGATGTTACGTTCTGTTTCACCAAAATTCAGACAGATAGCCCTGACGATTGAAGAATTCAGAGATTTACAAATGAAAATTATGGAAGAGGTGATCAGATCATTGAAAGCACACGAAGACATGTTAAAGGGTTGCGAAGTGAAACAAAGCGATCAAGTGCTTCAGATACGATTTGATTGGAAAAACAAAGATGTCACATGTTCAGGACAAAGCAGTGACCAAGGAATGCAGCAGGGACACGGTCGAGAGCGAGGCCATAGACGAGGCTGAGGCCAAGGTCAATATTCTGGTGTGTGTGATTGGGAAGATGAGAAGCAACACCAATTGAAATTTGATATAAAGAAAGTTAGATTTTTTTGTACAACAAATACAAGCATTTTGCCTCTATCTGCAAGGCAAAACAAAAAGATGAAAAGACTCATCTCATTGATCATACCGATGACAAAGAACCAGCTCTGTTATTAGCAAAACTAAAGGAAGAATCGCAACTATCAACTTTTAGCGAAAATCTGAAGATTGCTAATGACAAAAAAAAGAGATGAAAAAGAACACTCAATCTGGTATTATGACACAGACGCAAGAACCACATGACCACAAACCGAGCAGCAATTTCTAATCTTGATGAAAGCGTAAAAAGAAACGTGCAATTTTGCGACAAGTCATCAATCAACATCGCTAGAAAAGGAACCGTCTTTTTTAAATGCAAAGACAACAAACATATGCTATTGACTGGAGTTTATTATCTTTTGAAACTAAAAAGCAACATTATTAGTATAGGCTAACTGGATGAAAGTAGAGTAACCATCATCATCCGAAATGGAGTTTTGAGTCTCTACGATTCAAAAAAATAGATTGATTGTGAAAATTCATAGGTCACAAAATAGGTTGTCCCTGATAAAGATGGAGGAAATACAACCAATTTGTCTGCTAACAAATATTACAATTGATGTTTGGTTATAACATGCGCAATATGGACATCTAAATTTTGATGTCTTGAGAAAACTATCGACAGAGGGAATGACGAAGGGAATTCCAAAAATTGAATGATCAAGTCAAGTTTGCAACGGGTGTTCAATAAGCAAGTAAAGGAGAACAAGCTTTCTGAAGTTTGGAGAGCATCAAGCATAACAACTGTTAATACTCGTTCAAGGAGATTTTTGTGGACCAATTTCACCAACAACAGCTAATGGTAACAATTATTTCTTACTATTTGTTGATGATTGCAGTCGATTTATGTGGACCGAAATGTTGAAAAGCAAAGACGAAACATTTAAAGAGTTCAAGAAACTAAAATTGGAAGCATAATCAGAAGTTGGAAAATAGATAAAAATCCTTCAAACAGATAAGGGAGGAGAATTCCTGTCAACAAAGTTTAATGAATTTTTGTGAATTACATGAAACCAAACGACAACTCACAGCTACATACTCACCTCAATAAAACGAAGTCGTAGAAAGGCAAAATCAGACCGTAGTTGAAATGAACCAGAATTTGTTGATGAGCAAAATGTGCCAGCACATATATGGGAGGAAGTCGTCTGCACGACAGTCTATATTTTGAACAGGTCATTTACAAAAGGCATTGCAGATATAACACCGTATGAAGTCTACACCGGAAGATTGTCTCAGGTCCAGCATCTACGCATTTTTGGCAGCCCGGTTCATGTAAAAAATGGGAAGCCACATTTGTAGAAACTTGAATAGAGAGACACGAAGATGGTATTGGTCAGACACGAAAAAGGAACAAAAACTTATCAAGTCTAGAATCCAGAAACAAACAAAATCGTAATTAGCAGAGACGTCATCTTCCAAGAAGACGAATACTGGAATTGGAATACCTTTGTTACTTAGAACAAAAATAGATCATTTGAATCATTCACAGTGATCTATGGAATTAAACAACAAGAGGAAAATTACTCATATCATTCTACTACTGTGAATCCCGATTCAACACTAAATCAGGTGAACTCACATTTTATGCCACATACTAACTCTTTTGTTAGATCACAGGAAACAATTGAAACTTTTTCAAACATTTAAGGAAGCTCAAAAGCTCTAAAGAGATACAGAACTCTGTATGAAGTCTATGATGATACAAGAGAGATCGAAGAAGAAGTTGGACTTCTATTTTCATCCATAGAAGAATCTTCCAACGAGGCTGAGTATGTCGCCACAACAAATGGATCATATAAAGGAATCTGGCTGCCAAGACTATTAAGCAAAATAGGAGGAGCAGAGATAAGAAAAACGATCGTACGAGTTGACAACAAATCGATGATCGCCCTTGCCAAGAATCAAGTTCATTATGATCAGAGCAAACACATAGATATAAAAACATCATTTATACGTGAATGTGTTCGGGAAGAAAAAATTGAAATCGAGTTTGTTAGAATAGAAGAATAGCTTGACCACATCCTGGCGAAGCCTCTCTACTGAGGAAGATTGGAAGAACTGAGTTTAAAAATCGGTGTCAAAATTTTGAAATAAATCCTACAAGCTTAGCGAGGATAATGTTGGAATTAATCTTGCATATTTAATTAAAATTTATTTTTTAAATTCAGAAGTTGTTTTGATTTAGTCAAAGTTGTTTGATTTAGTCAAAGTTAGTTTCCTATGTAAGTGACATGAATTGTAAGATATGATATCGTAGAAGATACGCCCACGTCTATTTAAGTAGTTCGTGTAAGTGTTTTTTTATCAAGTTGAATTCAAACAGTTTCTTCAATTTCCGGAAAATTCTTTTCCTCTCTTTACCTCTGTTTAAAGCAAATCAAAATAGAGAAATCAAAGTTTGCACATTTCCATTGCAAGTCCTTGGTTTCACATTCTCTAACAAAGATCTAGAGTTTAAGCAGTTATTTGTAGAGCGTCTATGAAAGGAGTCAGATTAGAACCCAGAAGACATCATAAAACAAAAGATATTTTATCTTTGCTGGAAGTCACAAATAGTAGAAGAAAAAGAACCAGACCAAAGAGGAGAACACTTATCTGGTGGAGCTGCGAGCGATCTTCATCTACTGACGCCAAATCACTTGTGAGTGGAACGTCGGTGGAGAAGAAAATGGTATAACCTAGATCTAGATCTGGTGATAACTTTTTTTGATTTTTGCTTACCCGATGATAATGGAAATCTGCCTTTACCGTGGACGTAAGATAGTTGTAAAGCTTATCTGAACCATGTAAATCCAGCCATCTAAATCTTATCTTCTTTACGCCTAAACGTCATAGTTTAAGCTAAAACTAAACACATAAATTGGTGCGGTGAGCATGGAATTACAATTAGCACAAGCTACGATTTGTTAGGAAAGGAGATGAACAAGTTTGAAGCTTCTATATTCACTAGAAATAACAATTTTAGCCTATGGAGAAACTTTCCGAAACGATCTTTCGCTAATCGAATTTACTTGAAAAAGAAGCTATACAATATGGAAATAGATGATTCAATTGAAATCTAGAAACATATTGATGATTTTAACAAAGTTATCCTAGATTTGAATAATATCGATGTTAGGGTAGCAGAGAAGATCAAGATATTATCCTCTTGAGTTCTTTACCAAAACACTACTATAATTTTGTTGAAATTATGTTACACGGCAAACAAACTCTTATAATGGATGAGGTGAAGGCAGCCCTGGGTTCTAAGCTTCTTCAACAAAGATCAAGTTTAACACAAAACTCTCATGGAAATGGTATTGCGGCAAGGGGAATGTCACAGTCCAAAGAGCAGAAAATTAAAAGAAATAAAAGCATATCGAAATCGTAAGGTTCTAGGCAGTGCTACTATTGAAATTAAGGACACCTTAAACTGAACTGTTTTGAACAAAAAAAGAAGTTAGAAGAAAACAAAATAGAACAAGGAAATGCATTAGTGGCCACAGATGGATATGAATCTTTCGAAGTATTAGTTGCATCAGAAAAAGAATGGGCAGAGTTTTGGGTTCTAAATTCGGGTTGCTCTTTCCATAAGACTCCGAAGAAGGAGCGGTTGCCTGATTTTAAAGAAAATATAGGGGGACAAGTTCTTCTTAGAAATAATCAATCATGTGACATAAAATGAGAAGGTAATATCGAGGTTATAATGTACGATGGCCAAATAAGAACCTTGCAGCATGTAAGGTTTATTCTCAATCAGAAGCGTAATTTATTTTCAGTCGGGATGCTGGATAAGACGGGTGCACTATAAAAGCTAAGATGGCTCAACGAAAATAATAAAAGGAGCCTTAGTAGTCATGAAAGGGAAACTTCATAACGGGTTATACATACTCCAAGGAAAGACAGTGATGGGATGCGATGCAGATGTGACAGAAAATCATGCCAAGAAAACAGATTGTGGCACAAACGATTGGGCCACATTAGTAAGGTTTACTCGAACTTCAAATACCAAATTTGTTGAAGGAATGTAAGTGCTTAAATCTTAAGTTTGTTAGAATTGTGCAATAGGCAAAAGCAAACGAGTTAAATTCAGCAAATCAAGTCACGCAATAAAAGGAATTCTGGACTATATCCACTCATATTTGTTGGGGCCTGAAAAAATACGAATGTGAACCACAAATTTTAGAGAATTCGAGAATAATCACATAATGTCTTAAGATTTAAGAGTAAAGTAAAAAAGGAACTAGACTTCGATCGATGAATTCGATGAAACCGTAGTTATCAAAAAGTAACTTGACACAAATCAAACTCATTGATTGAAACAAAAGCTATCAACTTTGATCCTTTTAAGCAAATACTTTAAGGAGATCAAGTTCTTCTGTAAGACCAAAAGAAAAGAAATTATCTCACCAAAAAGCTAAAACTTTAATTTTCATAAATCTAAATTGTGTATTGAAATGTTACATTATTGTGCTTAAATAGGCACACAAAAAATCTTAGAATAATGGTAACAAAATCAATAATAGCCTAACCAAAACAAAAATCCTTAGTAATGGGTAAAAATTAGAATAAAATCTAAATTTCCAAAAAAAATGCAATAATTAATTATCACGTGAGGTCCATAAAATCAACCATTAACATTATCATCATGGGCTTCTTTTGCTTATCATCAACCTTCATATTATTGTGGGCTTTGGTTCATAGCATGTGATTTCTTTGTTTTATACTTCTTAAATCAAACATTGTAAATCTTTATTCATCATCTTTGTCTCTGCCTTTGTCATGAGTCCTCTCATGTTTTGCAATGGATCTTAGCCATCGGTTGTCCCTTGGACTATATTATTTCATTTCTTGAAAATGAGGAATATTAACCTTGATATGGCTTAAGTAGTCTTCTCAAACTAGATTATGATTCATTTGCCACTTAGGTGATGGTATCCAATTGTTTCATCCTCTTGTTAAGAGCTGCAAATTGATCTTGAATAATTTTCATGAATGCTTTAAGATCTAATTGAACTTCTTATTCACTCATGATTAGGAATAATTAATTGAGAAGTAAAGATAAAGAAAATAAATAAAATTGGACATTTTCTCTCCCTCAAGTGTTTACGCTTGTTTGATAATCACTCAACTCATGTTTCACTTAAATTGGCTTTTATAAAAATAATCTCCCCCTCTTGCATTTTACGGCTCAATCTCCTCTTTTGATTCTTAAAGTAAGAATTTAATCAAACAATGATTCAACAAATCTTGCTTAAAAATTTCTAACTTTTCAAATTTAAAATCCAACCTTCAAGAATGATTAGAATAAAATCATAAAGGCATTCACTAGAAGCAATATTTGCATATAACATTTTTGAAGAGTTTGATACTTATTTTCTGGCAAATTTTGAAGATTTGAAAATAGAAATCCGATTAGATATCCAGTTTCGATAGATCCCAACAAGCAATAGTATAACTTTTTTTACACTTCTCAAACTAGAAAATTCAAGATATGATTAACAAAAAAAGTTTTCTCGATGAATGTTGTTTTTTTAAACTCGCAGCAAATAGAAAACCATTTTCAGTTTGGTTTCTAAAGATCAAGACACACAAAGATATCAATTTTGCAAAAGTTTTCAACCTCTTTTAAAAGAGAATCTAGAAATTGGAGATTTCTAAGAAAGTAAAAGCTTTTTTAATAGAAAACCAATAAAGTTTTTTCTCAAGTTGTGGAAACCTTCGCTTTGATACCAAATGATGTGAACCATGGAATTTAGAAAGTCCGAGACCCGAAACAAAGCGGAATAATGGCAAATGCCTTGAAATTGAAGAATATATAAAGAAAGAAAGAAACTAGACCTTGATTAATGAAGTTGGTAGAACAATAGTTATCAAAAAGTAGCGATCATCAATTATCGCGTGAGGTCCATGAAATCAACTATTAAAATCATCATTGTGGTCTTCTTTTGTTTCTTCATAAACTCTTAATATTATTGTGGGCTTCAATTCATAGCATGTGGTTCTTTGTTTTATATTTCTTGAATAAAACATTATAAGTCTTTGTTCATCTTTTTCCTCCTTGCCTTTGTCATGTACCCTCCTATGTTTGTAACGGATGTTTGCTCTAGGTTGTCTCTCTAATTATATCAAATATCTTCTCACGGTGGAGCACAATACTTCCTTTCAAAAACCTCTTGTTTTTGAATTGATATGTTTGAATTTATCCATATTATTTCAAGTTATTCCACTAATATATTTACATTATATTAGTAAGTGTTCATCATATTTTTTACTCAAAATTCTAAAAATGTATATAAGATAAGCTTATTTATATCTATTCAGCATGTTTGGCTAGACACATTTAAGTTCGACATCCTTGGCTCGTGTTCGACCCGTTTAGACTTGAGGCTCGCAAGCCGACACAAACTATTTTTTTTTTTTAAATTTGATTAGCTTGGCTTGACAGGCTCGCGAGCCGAATTATTATAGACTCGGCATGTTCGAGCCGGCTCAAATACCAACTCAAATTCCCCATTCCGTACGCTCCTCTGACACCATTACATCTTTCTTATTTTATCTCTAAACGCAACACCCTTTCCGTCAAAATAATTTCAAAATTCAAAAGTTTAATCAATTTAAAAATTTTCTCCATAAAGATCTCTCCAAGTTTCAAATCTTTTCATTTTCTGGTTTCAATATTTAATAGTCTGAAATTTATTCAGGATAATTATATGCAAATTTTTTATATAATTTTTTATAATACTAAAATTGTTGTTGTGTCATCATTAAATTTAGAGTTAATTTTAATAGAATTCTTGAACGTTTGTAGTGTTTTCACCGGAAAAATCAAATAACTTTTCAACAATTGTTACATTGAACCTTTCGATTTGTTATACAATACCGTCAGAGTTAAATTTTTTTAATGACAATTTATCGCCTTTATCATTTATCAGTCTTTCTCAACTCTAATCTTCTTTGTACAAAGATTGCACGTACAAGTAGAAATTTTTTAGAAAATCTTATCAAGGTCGGCTTGTTAAGTATGGTAGGTTCATTAAGCTTGGCTCGTGACACCCTAACTTTTTCAAGTTCACCTCATTAAGCTTGATGAGTTAAGTTTTTCTTAGCTTGGCTTGGCTTGACAAGGCTTGGTTCGATCGGCTCGGCTTGGCTCGATCGGCTAGTTTGCCATCTCTCAAAGGATTGCCTGCATAGGTAGAAATATTTTTAGAAAATCTCGTCAAGCTCGACTTATTGAGTATGGCAGGATCATTGGGCTCAGCCCGTTGAACTTGGAAGGTTCGACGACCTGAACTCTTTCAGACCCAATCGATACATGGTTAAAACTATGAATTAAATCAAATGTCTCATGAATATTAATGCACGTGAGTGTTACAAAATGAGAAGAATTATAAGATAAATAATAAATCTAGTGGTGGCTTGAGAAATGAGATAATAAAAGATCGCTAATCGTTTCCTTACTAAACTATAAGGTTAACAAAAATATTCACAGATTCTAAGTAGTTAAAGTAAAAGTCAACATATACGGTTTGATCAAATTTCATCAGTGGATCCCCATACTTTGAAGAAAATTATTCATATCATCGACAATGCTCATTATTTAATTGACCTAAGTATGAATGCATGACGAAGTAATTACAAAAAGTTTCTGTGCATTCCCGGAAGTATGGACCACTACTATGTTAGATTTGAACTTAGCATTTTGTAATAAGAAATGTTGATCCCTATTATTTGGGATACCCTGGTAAGCTTTACTGTTGAGAGGGTTGTGCTTTCAACGAGAGAGCTTCCTTAAATAGACCACATCTTGTGTACTACAAAGGTAGAATATACGATAATTACTGCATTGTGTAAGAAAGTCACAGGTTGAAAGGATTGTTTTGAGTTCAATGGAGATATTCATATTGTCACAATAGTTTCAGACTACCAAAGGTGCTATCCTTTGATTTAATGAATTTGAAGCATACTAATATTCATGATCCTTTTATTTCCAAAATGGTGGCTTTTACTGATTTTTTTTAGAATAAAAATTACTCACGATAGTTAGGTCAATATCATAACTGGGTCTTGCTTGCAATCCAGTTCAAATTTTGATTGACCTCGATTGCTTTTAGCTGTTGGTTATATCCTTATTCTACTACAAGGCTGAATTCTACGTGGAGAGTTGCAGTTGGGGAAGCAAATGGTCGATCTTCTTATTTTTAATCACTCTTTTAGGGTTGATGTCAGAATGAAAGCGTTTTTCTTCTCATATTACTGTCACATACTAACATTGTTTGTTTTCGAGAATTCTCAAATGACCTTCCATTGTACCAGCTCGTAGTCCTGCCGGCCTGACACAGTGTCTGGGCAGTGGCCTGCTCCTGAGACCCTAAGTTGGACCGTACTTGCTTAACAACCTAAATCGCTAACACCTTGAACCATTTTTTCTATCATATAACTTCCCTTGACTGAGTTATATTCATCATCTTAAATACTTTGTCTTCCTGAAATAGCTGTGATATTTTTCACATTTTCCATTATTATAATATGTTGGAATGATAATATAACTAGAAAGTACTTTTATTTTTAAGATAATTATTCATGGGTAGTATTTCTTGATGAGGATGATCAAACTCAAATTTTAAATAATTGAATTCGAAATTGAATAGTGAGGAAATAACTAAATTAACAGAGTTTTAAAGTTAGGATGACGGCTGATAATTAATCTTCAATGTAAGATAATGATTCATAGAATTAGAATTTTAATGTCTTATCATAAAACTAATAATGCTTTCATGTGTTCATTGATAAAACTAGGTGCTCTAAGGTGCTACTTGAAATCATCTTTAACAGTAAGATATGCATTAATAAATGCCACATTATGTGTAATTGTGGTAGATGAACATGCTGATATAGCCTTCAAATTTTTTAGAGAAATTTTAAAGAGGGAGGGGCCCTTTCTTGGCTGGCAGAAGATACCCAAACTTTGTCTGAGGGCAGATGAGGCTTTGAAAAAGAAATAATAAATATTATGTGCACAAGAAATAAATGGTTGAGTTTTCCAAATTTACGAAACTCGTACCATAACGTTGAAAATGAAGAGACGATGCTTCGAACAAACAAAAGCAGACCATGTTGCCTTCCCAACCCAATCCCAAGGACCACCCAATCTCAATGCTCCAACATTTACTTTTTTCAAACATGAATTAAAGAATCAAATTTTATATTTATATTTAAATATATTAGTTACACTTTGAAACTTTTATAAAAAAATTTCTTGTCGATCATAATATTTTATAAACTATTAAAATAAATAATCATTTCAAAACTCGGGCTGGTTTGCTAATACGGGGATCGCTTGTGTACATATCAAGGCTGCACGTCCACACGAAATAATTGACTAACCGGGGCACCAAAAATCGACCAAACTGATATGTAATAGTGCGAGTAGTAGTATTGCTTTGACTTGGCGACTTTGCATTAACCAGATCAATGTACTTATGCTGCTGTAACGTTGTACTACTCATGAAAGAATAATGAAATGGTTTTGACGTGTAAATTTGCCACGCAATTGCAAGAGCAAACAGAGAGTTTTGTTGTTGTTTGATTTAGCTCATTTCCTTGGCTTTTTCATTCAATGCGATTCTCAGTACAGATTGTAGTAATTTGTTTTCAATTTGTTTCATGGTTACTTTAAATCGTCACGATTATATGAATGTAAAAGACATTGGATGCCGAAAATGAAGTGAGGGTCACGCAGGGGACCTGAAGAGTGCTCTGCAACACAGCCATTTGTTGGACCCTCCCTCTCTGCTCATCTTGGGACCATTTGTATATTACCATTTGTATATTATCATTCTTTTTAGATGAGTTTAGTTAATTAATATTATTAGGTTATAACAAATGGTAATTGTGAATAACAATAATAATTGAGAAAAATAAATGAAAAAATGTAGAGTCTCCAAGATTTATGTCCCACCAAATGTAACAATCTTCAGAGTTATATGATATTGTGAGGACTTTCATTACAGGTTCACATCACTAAAACTATTAATAAGTATGGTTCTTTTTATAACCAAAATAACAGATTTTAGTTTATCCCAAGAAAAAGGACGGCATACTTGTCGTTCAAAGTGTATGATATTGTGTTGGTAAAAATTTTAAATCTTCTTGTCCAGATTACAATGTCTTACTCTTTAAAGATGGATTGTGATGACTCACATTGTTGGTGCCCGGTGAGTTGATTAGTGATGACTTCTAAGTTAAGTTCCGACTGTCTAAAAACAAAATTATGCAAACTAGGACTGAAAAACAATATTCTGATGCAAATCCTTTAACAAATCATCAACAAAACTAAAATAATAATAATTTTCTCCATCACGTAGACCTTTGCATCGACTTAGCAGCCATTGCTTAAACTTGAGAAAGATATTTAAAACAAAAAATTACATGTACTGTACTATTTAATAGTCAAAAATATATGCATAGCAGCCGCTATCGTTGAATTCGTAAAATGCATAATACACAGTTTTACCACATCCCCGTAAAGCTTTACCTTCAACTCGGCTATCCCTCACACGATACATTCACCGTGTCCAATGTACCTTGAGGTTCCGACTGCATTTCGCTTGGTATCTAGATTTGGTGGGCATCTTTTGACCAATTTTATAGATGGTGAGTTCGTAAGTGTTGGGCTTCAATTATTTTCCGCTGTGATTGTGTTATTGCGGTATTTAGAATAACAATTGTTGGGATGGTGTGAGACACGAAAGGGACACCTGCTTTCTCCCAAAAAGAGCAGCAAATGAGGTCGCGAGGCTGAATCCCCTCCCAACCTAAGAAAAGACCAAAAACAAATAAGAGATTGTATTTGCTTGTTTCCTCTTTGTCATACTTTTTTACATTTATAGTTCGTGATTCATAATCCATTCAACGGAATTTGTATATTTTCACTACAATAAATATGCTTTTATTTTTTTCCAAAGCGTTTCGTCATTATATTTAACTGAAAACTATCGTGTTTTCTTCCAGGCACTCTGTTTCTCCCAATTCTTAATTATTTAATTAATGAGTTTTAAAATAATAAGAAATACGAGAGCACTCCGACGAAATGGTTGCTTTAATTAACAGATTTTCCCTGTTAAGCTCAAATAGTAAAGCTATATTTATAGGATATGACTGAACGTAGAAATTAGATTTACAAAACAAAACAAGGCCGACAACCAAGTGAAAGCAAAATCCAGCGGGGTCCCTTCATCTTTTTAGTAATCAAATCACTTGCTTGATTTTCCATCTCCCTCTCCCCAAGTCAACATTCGTCCACACCAAGATTTCTTGATTAACAAAAATAGTTTTGTTATCATTTATTTATTTCAAAATATAATAAGCAGTGACATTTTAAAATATATTTCAAAAATTAACAGCAGCATAAATGGGTGCGAAATCCCAATTTTCGCCTTACCTAAAAGCCAATATCTTGGGGTATTTTCGACAATGCGCAGAGAGAGAGAGAGGAACCCGGACTAAGGAAAGCTCGCAAGTGCGTGGACGAAGCCTGGGTCGAGTATAAAAGGCACCCCCATTTGCTGCTTTCGAGCTCTGCTCTTCTTCAATGGAGGTTCGGGTGAGGAAAAGACCGATGAAGAAGACGAAGTGTCACGACCCGGAGAGGGGCCTGACAGAAACGCCAGGTCGGATGACCAAGTCCACCTCGGCAGACTCGGAAACCCGACCCAAAGGCTATTTAAAACTTTAACTTGCGGAAGCATTTACCAAATTACCCCGGGTCTATCCATCCAAATGTTCATCACATAGCATAAATAAATTATTTTACAGCCAAATCGAAGAAATATCATTCAACATAAATCCACTCATAATCCCTTACCAAATTCACCAAAAAGGGAATTAAAAATAAAGCTAAGGAATTCTTCAAGAAAATTCCCCACCAGTTCCAAACTCGTCTGCTAACCTGGTGAAAAATGTTGTCTATTGGGTGAGTGACAAACTCGTAAGCTACCCATATTTAATGCATTCAGATTAAAACTTAGGTTTTCTCTTTATCCCCAAAAACCCGTGATCTAATCTATATGAATGCATGCATTTTGAAATCTCAATCAAAATCATGCATGTTTTCCCATTTTTAAATCCCGGCTCCACGAGCCCAATAAAACAAATCATTCCCCTCAGGGAAAAACCCGGCCCATCGGCCCCTGTGAGGTATTTATAAAACCCGTCACGTACGTAGGTGACTATACCACAAAATACCCCCACAGCTATATATATATATTCACCGACAGTGAAAAAGGAGTGTCACTCAAGGACCACCCCGGCACACAGAACAAACCCGGTGTTAGTCCTTTCCTGGGTACCGACCTTAACCACCCCGGATCAAACCACAGCGGCCTCGGCCGACTGCCATCCCAAGGCATCCCGTTAAGGCATCCCGGACCTAAGCACCGTAACCTTGCACGCATACAGTAACCCTGGCCAGGTTTAGGGGTATCAGGGCACCCCAGGGAACGCGTCATCATTCGCCCCTTGCCCGTCCATATCACCTCATGTGATAGGACATCAGTCGAGCCACTCCAACTCCGAACGGAAGGGGCCCCGCCTCACCTTAACCGAACGAATGGGGCTGACTTCACGATCAAGCCACACCAACTCCGAACGGAAACTCGTCCGAACGAATGGGGCCGATCTCCCGATCAAAACACACCAACTCCGAACAGAACGGGACAAGCCTCGCCTTAACCGAACGAGTGGGGCCGATCGCTTTCCAAACAAAATCCAACATTTTGTTAAAAACCCAAGTCACGATTTTAATTAAATATTGAAATTTAACAGTTCAATATCTATCCTATCCAGACAGGCAATCCAACCATTCAAATCAAATAAATAAATCAGTATGCAATCCCAACATTTACAAATCAAGCCCTATCTGGAATTCAAATCATATGCAGTTTAAACCATTCAAATTAAACTACATATTAATATTTTAAAACCAACGTTCAGCAATTAAGCCTCCCGTCATTTTGGGTGTCAACCACCAAAATACGGTTTAACCTTATTTATAAATCATGCATCTAGGTTATGTGCAGAAAATATAAATGACTTACCTCGCTTTTTAAGCGATTTCCCCTTTTTATTTCGTTTCTCCCGCTCCGGGCTCGGTTCGATTTCGTTAAACTCCTCTGAAATATTCCAATTATATTGTATAAGAGAAGAGAATCGAAAACCGAGCGAAAAGACGCGAAAACGGGCCAAAACCGGGCCCGGAAGCTTGCTGCCCGGTTCGGGCTGAACCGGTTCGGGTTGAACCGGTTCAACCAAACCGTTGACCGGGTCAACTCTCGGGTCGGGTCAGTCTGACCCGCCCCGGGTTGACCCGACGGGCGCGACCCACGCGCCCGTTCGCCGGCCGACGACGTTTTCCGTCGCCGGCGCCGATTCCGGCCTCCGTTCTCGACGATCTTTACGCCAAAACACTCGCATCGTCGAGACGGACTCAACCATACCAACAATCGCAAGAAAAACCGCTGTTTGAAAAACCAAAATCAAAACCCTAAACTCGCGGTTTTTCTCCGATTTCTCCCAAAATAGAGGCTTACCTTCGAAACCGCTTTAAGGGATTGCTCCTCTCGTCGTTGCGGACGTTTCGACACCAAGATTTCGCCGAACGGTCGCCGTTTGCCGGAGATCTCTCTCCCTCTCTCTCTCGCTGTTTTTCGTCGGCGTCGGGGGAGAAGAAGTTTCATTTTCTTCTCCTCTTTTCTTATCTTTTATCTTATAATATTATAATTAATAATATTATATTATAATATAATATAATATTATTAAAACATAATATTTATTTTGACGTTTTTTATTTTCGATCGATTTCCGCCGTTCCACTTAAAATCTCGACACGATCATGTGTCCACTTATTTCGTAAAGTCAACTTTTACGTTACATTCGAAAATCGTAGCTCGATTTCGTCCCGAGATATCCCAATTTAATTCGTTTGACTAAGTCGTCGCACGTGGCATATACGACAAATTTACGTTCCGCATACGACAATTGATTAGTCAAACTTCGCGAAAAATTTTCCTTGAAATTCGGGATTTAAAATTTCGGGTCTTTACATCATAGCCCCCTCAAAAGAATTTCGTCCCGAAATTCAAATACAAACTTAATACAACGAATTAAATAAACGAGGGTACTTTTCCATCATGTCTGACTCAAGTTCCCAAGTCGCCTCGTTCTCTGCGTGGTTCTGCCACAATACACGAACCACTGGAACTTCCCTTCTTCGTATTACACGAACTTCCCGATCAATAATCTGTTCAGGCTCTTCCTCGTACGTCACGTCCTCCTCAATAGGCACGTCAGTCCAAGGGACTACGTGGGAAGGGTCTGAAATGCACTTCCTCAGCATAGAGATGTGAAACACATCGTGCACATACCCGAGCTCGGCAGGGAGTTCAAGCTTGTAAGCTACTGCGCCCACTCGTTTAACAATCGGGAAGGGGCCAATATACCTCGGAGCCAATTTACCCTTTACTCCGAATCGGCTAATCCCTCGCCTTGGTCGAACTTTCAAAAATACATAATCCCCTACATCAAACTCCACCTCACGGCGCTTAAGGTCTGCATAGCTCTTCTGCCGGCTTTGCACTGTGACCAGCCTCTGCCGTATAAGCTTAACCTGTTCGTTCATCTCACGAACCAGGTCAGGGCCCAAAGAAATTCTATCTTCAGCCTCGGCCCAACAAAGTGGAGATCGACAAGGTCTCCCATATAACGCTTCATACGGAGCAACTCCGATGCTAGCCTGGAAGCTGTTATTGTAGACAAATTCGACCAAGGGTAAATGAGTAACCCAACTGCCTCCAAAATCCAACATACAGGATCTGAGCATATCCTCCAGAGTCTGAATCGTACGCTCAGATTGTCCATCCGTCTGAGGATGATGGGCCGTACTCAAGTTCAATTCTGTACCTAGAGCATTCTGCAATCCTTTCCAGAAATTTGAAGTGAACCTGGGATCACGGTCACTTACAATGCTCAAGGGTACCCCGTGTAGTCGAACTACACTCTCAATGTAGAGGCTACACAGTTTGGATATGGGGAATTTAATACGGACCGGAATAAAATGTGCAGCCTTTGTCAAGCGGTCCACAATGACCCATATGGCATCAAACTTCTGTGGGGTCTTCGGTAAACCAGTGACAAAGTCCATGGTTATGTGATCCCACTTCCATATTGGAATAGGCAAGGGCTGCAACAATCCTGCAGGTCTTTGGTGTTCAGCTTTAACTTGCTGGCACACCGAGCAACGTGACACGTACTCTGCCACTTCTCGCTTCGTCCCTGACCACCAATATTGTCGCCTCAAATCCTGATACATCTTTGTACTACCAGGATGGATTGCAAAATTCGATTTATGTGCCTCCGACAATATATCAAGTCGGAGCTTTGAGTCGCCAGGGACTACCACACGCTCCCTGAACAACAAAGTTCTAGCTGAGTTAATCCTCCAACCATCAAGTTGTTCTCCATTCTGCAGACTTTCAGCAATTCCTATTAAATCTGCATCCTGAGTTTGCATATACTTGACAGTTTCGAGTAAAGAGGGAGAGACAAAAATATTATAGGCATAGGCTGTCTCCTCGTTCTCGAAATACTTCAGCTCATAATCTCCCAGAACAGTTGACTCTTTCCATTCACTTAAGACCATACAAAAAACAACTGCTTGGGGATTCCTGCTCAAAGCATCTGCAACGACATTAGCTTTTCCTGGATGGTATTCCAACTCGAAGTCATAGTCTCCCATATACTCCATCCAGCGACGCTGTCTTACATTCAAATCTCTCTGAGAGAAAAGATACCTCAGAGTCTTGTGATCTGAAAATATTTGAAACTTAGCCCCATATAAGTAGCTCCTCCATATTTTCAATGCAAAAATAATGGCGGCTAATTCCAGATCGTGGGTAGGATAATTCTTTTCATGTGGTTTCAACTGCCTCGAAGCATACGCCACCACACGACCATTCTGCATCAGAACACCACCCAATCCCACTCCTGAAGCATCGGTATACACCACATAAGGTGTCTTGTCATCAGAAATTGTCAGAACTGGTGCACTTGTAAGACTGTTCTTCAATTCTTCAAACGCACTCTGACAAGCGTCATTCCACTCGAATTTAATTCCCTTCTTGGTCAACTTTGTTATCGGTGCGGCTATCATTGAGAAACCCTTCACAAATTGTCGGTAATAGCCAGCAAGACCCAAGAAGCTTCTAATTTCTGACACGTTTTTAGGAGGCTCCCATCTTGCTACTGCCTCTATCTTCGAAGGATCTACTGAGATTCCTTCTCGTGATATCACGTGCCCAAGAAATTTTACTTCGGACATCCAGAATTCGCACTTGCTCAGCTTGGCATACAAGTTATTCTCCCTCAAGGTCTGAAGCACTATTCGAAGATGCTCCCTGTGTTCACCCCGAGATCTTGAGTATACCAAGATATCATCAATAAAAACCACTACAAAGCGGTCAAGATACGGTCTGAATACCCTGTTCATCAGATCCATAAAAACTGCAGGTGCATTTGTTAGGCCAAAAGGTAATACCAGGAACTCAAAATGTCCATACCTTGACCTAAATGCAGTTTTGGGAATATCTTCCTCCCGTATCTTCACCTGATAATAACCGGATCTCAAGTCAATCTTGGAGAAATACCGAGATCCTCCCAACTGGTCAAATAAATCATCGATTCTTGGCAGCGGATATTTGTTCTTTACCGTCATCTGATTCAACTTCCGATAATCCAAGCATAACCGCAAGGATCCATCCGCCTTCTTTGCAAATAATACGGGAGCACCCCATGGGGATGTACTCTCCCGAATGAAACCTCGTTCCAGTAATTCGTCCAGTTGACTCCTTAATTCTCGCAATTCAGTAGGCGCCATGCGATAAGGAGGGATCGAAATAGGAGTCGCACCCGGAATTAGATCGATGCGAAACTCTACCTCGCGATCCGGAGGTAATCCAGGCAATTCTTCTGGAAATACGTCAGAAAATTCTTTTACTACCGCGAGACTCAAGCTATGCCCGGTAGTTCCTTCCTCAGAATTTATTGACCATAGATTCCCGTGTTGTTTCAGGCCACAGCGGCCTCCCAAACAACTTCTCAAAATTGGATTAGTTGTTCCTGCATTCAACCCACAGCGGAAAACAACAACTGATCCATCCTTGGCAACTAATGTGATCTTCTTTGATTCACAACAAATGGTTGCCGAATACCTCTGAAGCCAATCCATACCCAAAATCACGTCAAACTGATCCATGGGTAGTAGAATCAAGTTGGCTGAAAATTTTTGATCATCTATAACTATGCACACTGAGCGGCATATAGATGAAAACCCACCACATATCCCCAGTGGTGTACGAAGTTCGAGTGAAGACTGCATAACCGAAGTCTCCAACCCGAGTGTCAACGCAAAAACTTCAGAAATAAACGATAATGTAGAGCCCGTATCAAATAAAGCATGAGCAAATGAGTGGTAAAGAAGGATCGTACCGTCGACGACATCCCGACCATATATGTCAGAAGGCACCGTATCGGCCGCCACAGCATACGTATGCGCAGTCTCCCTCACTGGAGCTCTACCCCGACCACGGCCACCTCTAACAGAACTCTGACTACCACTCCCTGCCTGCTGTATCGGCGCTCTCTGTGACAGGTTCTGGTTGGATCCATAACTCTGCTGTCCAGAATGTGGACCCTGATAATCCTGACCAGTCGGCTGCGGCTGTCTAGAAGACTGGCCAATAAATCCTCTGGACTGCCCTGGCTGTCCAGTACCCCTCTGTGGGCCAGAGAAATCCTGGCGGGGCTGCTGCTGACGTTGTGGGTTCTGGGGGCAATCAATCTTCTTATGCCCGGCATCCCCACAAATGAAACACCCATACGGGCTGTATCGACCACTGCCAGATGAGCTGCTACTGGCACTCACAGGTCGACCCCCACCAAAACTCTGCATTGGTGCTTTGCCCTGGTTCTTCTTTGTCATCTTCCTCTCATCGCGGCGCACCATCCTCTCCTGATAAGATCCCTGAGTCTCATCTAATGCCTGCTCCATGCGCCGAGCGGCATCCACTGCTTCCTGGAGAGTATCATATCGGATCAGTGCCACTGCTTGTCTCAACTTGGGCCTCAGGCCAGCCTGGAACTTTCGAAGGAGCCCATACTCAGAAGCTCCATCAGAATATGACATCAACTCAAAGAAGCGGTCGTAGTACTCGTTGACCGTTGATGTGCCCTGCTTCAGATCTGTGAATGCCTGCAGCTGGGCATCCCTGTAACTGTCACTATAGAACTGGCTCCGAAAAATAGTAACAAACTCTCCCCAGCCCATTGACTCTGCAGTAGCTGAAGATGCTAGTACCGACTTCCACCAGTTGTGCGCACTCTTTTCCAGAAAATGAGTGGCAATGGAGATCTTGAACATATCAGGAATCCGAAGGGACCTGAAATTCCGCTCCATTCTGTCCAACCATTCCTCAGCCAGTTGCGCATTTGATCCTCCCAGAAATGCTGGAGGATTCAGCCGTATCATGCCCTGGAAGTACGTCATGTACTCGTGTATAGAGGGCTGAGGGGCATCAGTACTGGAGAGATTTTGCATTCTCTCCGTTACGTCATCAGCAGGATCTGGGTTCCTCTGTGACTCGGCATTCCGTGCAGTCCTTCGTGGAGGCATGATTCTCTGCAATCATGTCAAAAATATTCTTTCATTATCCAAAGACTCTTCATTTAGCTGTATTTATTTACCATGCTATGAGTTAGTGATGTAACAAATTGGATGGGACCGGCTCTGATACCATTAATTTCTGTCACGACCCGGAGAGGGGCCTGACAGAAACGCCAGGTCGGATGACCAAGTCCACCTCGGCAGACTCGGAAACCCGACCCAAAGGCTATTTAAAACTTTAACTTGCGGAAGCATTTACCAAATTACCCCGGGTCTATCCATCCAAATGTTCATCACATAGCATAAATAAATTATTTTACAGCCAAATCGAAGAAATATCATTCAACATAAATCCACTCATAATCCCTTACCAAATTCACCAAAAAGGGAATTAAAAATAAAGCTAAGGAATTCTTCAAGAAAATTCCCCACCAGTTCCAAACTCGTCTGCTAACCTGGTGAAAAATGTTGTCTATTGGGTGAGTGACAAACTCGTAAGCTACCCATATTTAATGCATTCAGATTAAAACTTAGGTTTTCTCTTTATCCCCAAAAACCCGTGATCTAATCTATATGAATGCATGCATTTTGAAATCTCAATCAAAATCATGCATGTTTTCCCATTTTTAAATCCCGGCTCCACGAGCCCAATAAAACAAATCATTCCCCTCGAGGAAAAACCCGGCCCATCGGCCCCTGTGAGGTATTTATAAAACCCGTCACGTACGTAGGTGACTATACTACAAAATACCCCCACAGCTATATATATATTCACCGACAGTGAAAAAGGAGTGTCACTCAAGGACCACCCCGGCACACAGAACAAACCCGGTGTTAGTCCTTTCCTGGGTACCGACCTTAACCACCCCGGATCAAACCACAGTGGCCTCAGCCGACTGCCATCCCAAGGCATCCCGTTAAGGCGTCCCGGACCTAAGCACCGTAACCCTGCACGCATACAGTAACCCTGGCCAGGTTTAGGGGTATCAGGGCACCCCAGGGAACGCGTCATCATTCGCCCCTTGCCCGTCCATATCACCTCATGTGATAGGACATCAGTCGAGCCACTCCAACTCCGAACGGAAGGGGCCCCGCCTCACCTTAACCGAACGAATGGGGCTGACTTCACGATCGAGTCACACCAACTCCGAACGGAAACTCGTCCGAACGAATGGGGCCGATCTCCCGATCAAAACACACCAACTCCGAACAGAAGGGGACAAGCCTCGCCTTAACCGAACGAGTGGGGCCGATCGCTTTCCAAACAAAATCCAACATTTTGTTAAAAACCCAAGTCACGATTTTAATTAAATATTGAAATTCAACAATTCAATATCTATCCTATCCAGACAGGCAATCCAACAATTCAAATCAAATAAATAAATCAGTATGCAATCCCAACATTTACAAATCAAGCCCTATCTGGAATTCAAATCATATGCAGTTTAAACCATTCAAATTAAACTACATATTAATATTTTAAAACCAACGTTCAGCAATTAAGCCTCCCGTCATTTTGGGTGTCAACCACCAAAATACGGTTTAACCTTATTTATAAATCATGCATCTAGGTTATGTGCAGAAAATATAAATAACTTACCTCGCTTTTTAAGCGATTTCCCCTTTTTATTTCGTTTCTCCCGCTCCGGGCTCGGTTCGATTTCGTTAAACTCCTCTGAAATATTCCAATTATATTGTATAAGAGAAGAGAATCGAAAACCGAGCGAAAAGACGCGAAAACGGGCCAAAACCGGGCCCGGAAGCTTGCTGCCCGGTTCGGGTTGAACCGGTTCGGGTTGAACCGGTTCAACCAAACCGTTGACCGGGTCAACTCTCGGGTGGGGTCAGTCTGACCCGCCCCGGGTTGACCCGACGGGCGCGACCCACGCGCCCGTTCGCCGGCCGACGACGTTTTCCGTCCCCGGCGCCGATTCCGGCCTCCGTTCTCGACGATCTTTACGCCAAAACACTCGTATCGTCGAGACGGACTCAACCATACCAACAATCGCAAGAAAAACCGCGGTTTGAAAAACCAAAATCAAAACCCTTAAACTCGCGGTTTTTCTCCGATTTCTCCCAAAATAGAGGCTTACCTTCGAAACCGCTTTAAGGGATTGCTCCTCTCTTCGTTGCGGACGTTTTGACACCAAGATTTTGTCGATTGGACGACGTTTGCCGGCGATCCCCTTTTTCCTCTCTCTCTCGATTTTCGGCGGGGAAACTGAAGAAGACGAAGTCTTCTTCAGTTTTTCTTTTAATTTACTAATATAATAAAATATTATAATATTATTAAAATAAATATTTATTTCGTAACGTTTTTCCGATTTTCGTTCGATTCCCGTCGTTTCACTAAAAATCTCGACACGATCATGTGTCCACTTATTTCGTAAAATCGGCTTTTACGTTACAGTCGAAAATCGTAGCTCGATTTCATCCCGAGATATCCCAATTTAATTAGTTTGACTAAGTCGTCGCACGTGACATATACGACAAATTTACGTTCCGTATACGACAAATTGATTAGTCAAACTTCGCGAAAAATTTTCCTTGAAAATCGGGATTTAAAATTTCGGGTTATTACACGAAGCCTCTGATGCCCACGAATCATTGGAACTATCGGAGGTCAAGAAACCATCAATCACTCCGCTTGGGCTGCTTGGAGCTCTCTCCTTGCGCTTCACGGGACTGAACGACAACACCTTCAACTCTTTTACCAGATCAAAGCAATCTTCTACCTTCTCCTGCAACAAAATATAGTAATGAAAATTGGGAGGAAAAGATGAATAAGAGTTGTAATGACGAGATGTGCGAACTTTAGACCAACCCTGGTTGTGTTGAGAAGATTCATAAGCTGGTTCTGTAATGGCAGTGAGTCGCAGGTTTCGAGCTGCTCGATGACGTTCATCATCGTTGCAGTGGCAATCACAGAGGGAAGATAACCGATGAATCTTGATTCTACAATGAGAAAAGATCGAACATTAGAGACCACAACATGATTTTGAATCCGTTTACTCGTTTAGTTTACCTGAGGAGAGAGAGAGAATGAGACTCTCACAGCGTCTGATGAAATCCCGTTGACGGTGGTTCTTCGCTAAACCCAGCCTTCTGGCGATGTGGTCGAGGAATGAAAGAGGGGTAACTGGATGCATCCGCCATTGAAGACTAGACAGCACCAGAAGCTCCATTCTCTGAATCGTCTTCGCCTTAAACACAAACTTAGCTCCTTCCACCTGAGGTAAAATCAAACCAAAGATTACGTAGAATAAATGCGAAAAGATGGAAGATTTAGCCATACTTGGAGGTCGACAAGAAGAGGAACATCCATCTCTTCCACTTTGGCCGCCAGAGAGAAGCAAGTGACAGCAACCAGCTGAACCATCCAAGGCCTGTTCCGCTGAAAATGGAGGCTGGAGAGAAACCTTTCCAGATAGTGAATGGCTAAAATGGCGGTGAGAGCTGTAAATCCGAAGCGAGCGTTCACTGCCATGATCCAATCTACAGCCTCGGAGCGAGCTGCAGAGAGCAGGCGATCTGCCTTCAGACTTTCCAAACAGACAAGCTGTTGTTCCTCTTTGGAGAAGAGAGACAGAAGCTCTTCATTTTCGCAGAAAGCTAGATCTTCTTCAAACAGAAGATCGCAGAAGACGCCGGTAGTGGCCGCCGGAGCACTCTGTTCGACCGCATCTTCCTCGTCCCATCTTTCTTCCTCGCAGCACAGAGAGTCCAGCGAGAACGAAGAGGTCTGCTTCTGCAGCTCATCTGGACGAAAATCCATCTTCTTCGATGGAGAAGAAGGCTGAGGTCGTCGCTCATTACACTACGGAAAAAGGAAGAAGCCCTCCCCCATTTCTCTCTCTAGACTGAGCGCTTCTCTCTCCTCAGGGTTTGCAGAGAATTGAAGAGATTGCGTTTCTCTTTTAGCAGACTGAGTTTCACGCTTGTCTTTGGTAAAGATGAGAGAGGTGATTAAAAATGGCGCATTTGGAATTTAGATTTTGAGTTTCTTTAGCGCTTTCGGCGTAGGGAGGGGTAGAACATGTGGGTAGAATATGTGGGCAGAGCTGCACTCTCTCCCAGCAGGGCCGGTCCCATGACAACAACTTCTAATGCTGCCGCCATTTAATAACTCTCACACTGCCCTAGAGAGAGAGACTGTAATAACCTCAATTTTATCGTTTGCATTTTTTGTACGCATTTTTTGTACACATTTTTTGTGATTGTCCACTAATCATCTTTGAATTTTTTACTAGTAAATTAATACATCATGTCATGTGTATCGCTCAATGTTTAGTGGAGAATTCGATTTCAGGGATCTGTGTCTATTTTGACACGAGAATTTTTGACTTGTCGAATTAGGTTCTTTTTCTGGATTATGTGGGGCACATAGTCAGATTGAAAATTTTTTGGGATTTCGTTCATCTGAGTCCGAAATTTAAAACATTAGTAGAATAACCTACTTAACATAATATAATGTTCAATTATAATATTGCATTTAATATAATATAATTACATAATATTTATTAAGTTTTATTCAATCAAACGTTAGGCTAAAAATGGAGGAGATGTAGTCTTCTTCCCCATCCTTCAACAGTGAACGGAGAGAGGGCGACGGAGAGAGGTCGACAATCGTTCGGCCCCCGACCGGCACAATTATAGTGTCATTTCTTTCCTATCGTCGAGATCTACCCGTCGGTGCCGTTATTATTTGAGATAGTTTTGTTCAATTGGGAGATACTTCGAAATTTTAAAAAATTGTGAAAGACGACGAAGGATTAATTTAGAAATATAAGTTATTTCTATTTTTTGCATAATAAAATATAGTTTAGTGGTGGCAATCGAGTTGGCTCGTCGAGCCTGCCGAGCCAAACGAGCCGAGCCTGTCGAGCCTATTCGAGCCGGCTCTGTCGAGCTTGTTTCAAAAAAATTTGGCTCTAGCCGGTTCGCGAGCCTCGAGCCTAAACAAGCGAGCTGATCCGAGCCAGTCGAGCCTAAACGAGCCGAGCCAAACGAGCCAAACATAGAAATTTTGTTTTCATATATTGCAGTTTTATAACTTTTTCCGTATTATGTAATTCTAAATTTTGATGAAAAATTTATGTCTATTGTTTTCTTCAATCCAAATTTTTTTTTAAATGATAACGTTTGTATGTATCGCCTCCATTATGACAAAGAAACACGAAAACAATAACATCGAATCAATATCTCAAAGAAACTCGAAAACAATAGCATCGAAACATCGAATCAATAGCATTCAACATATATATCATCCAATTTGAAATCAATTCGTAAAAGAGTTATTAATTAATAATCATGCATTGTACAAATCGAAATATAAACACCGAAACCATTCATTGTGCCAAATAAAAAGTAAAGTAGGTTACAAAAAAGTCTTTCAATTGTTCGAAAAGATTACAAAAGAACGAACCTACTCCACAGGGGTATCGTCCGATGGACGTGGAACAGCTGTGGGTGTGGCCTCCGACGAGTTGGTAAAAATTCCAGCCTAGTGTCAGTTTTGTGCCTCGTCGAACCGCCGATCCAATGTTGAGATGCGGGCATCCATCGTGTCAAGCCGTCGGTGGACTCTCTCAAATGAATTCTCTATGAATTCTCGATGGTCGTGCAAAAATGCCTCGATCCGGCGGGTTGTTGATGGACGAAGACGACTAGCTGCTTCAGCTTGTTGTTCTTGGTCTTGCTCAGCGCCCTTATGCTGGAGTGCCTGTGACGTCGAACCCGGATGATCAGTTTTGAAGATCCACTCGCCGTCGGTGTTTTTCACAATACTCATCCTCGCAAGGGTAGATTTGGTATAGGTGTTGACTCTCCTAAACGAGAGAGGTGTCTCGGTGGAAGGAAAGTTGACACCGTGTTTGTGGAAAATTTCCGTCAACAAAAGGTTGAACAGCATAGACTTAGACGAGTTTTCAAAAAGATCAATCATCCTTTTTAAAATTACATAACCAACGTTAAAGTTGGTTTCAGTGAAAATGTTGTAAAGAACGTGCAAATCCATACCACTCACGTGATCCCTATGACCATCCCTAGGTAGGAAGTTGTAGGAGATCATGTGGTAGACAAAACGAGTCGTGACGTTCAAGTCATTGGCTTTTGGTTTAGGGGGGAGGTGAGTGTCGGGATTTTTCACAACAGAGCAGAGAAATTGAGTGTACTCACTCGTTTCGACACAAGGAGGCTCGGTGAAAGACTCGTAGTAGCGAGAGGCTCTCTCGTTGCCTATGCAGTTCAACATCTCGTTGAGCTTACGAGACGTGATAGTTATGTGTTTTCCGTACACATAACTAGACACTTGTAAAAGGTTTGGTGAAAATGAAAAATTCGCATAAAACATGCAAATTGGGGTTTCGTAATACGGTCCCGGAATTAAAAAAACTCAGAAAAATCAACACGATTGAATTACTCGTGAATCGGTAGGTTACAGATGGAATTCGGTTGGAAAACGCGGTTTGGAATAATGGACTTGCATTGGAAATCAGATAAAAAATTTTGTTGACATTCTAAATCAAAGTACAAATTAGAATCGAATAAGGGCCCTACATTAGGTTCCTCCATAATCGAAACAGAGGTAACATTGGATTTTTTGGACAATTTGCACTTTTTTGTACTCAAGGTCGATGTCATTTCAAACGTGTCGAATATGTAAAATGGAGGAGAATAAGTGATAGTTACCTCTACGCTTGACGATTCGGCATAGACGAGGGTAAAAACACGAAGAAATTGGAGTGGGGCGTCGGAAGTCGTCAAAAACTGTCAAAAAAATGTGATTTTAGGGCACCAGTTTGGGATTTAATGGGGTCCGCAGTCGACACCTAGTGCAAATGCGGTCGACACCTTGAACTGGCGGTCCACAGTGGTCGACATCATGAAACGCTCTGGATTAATTTGCGATCGACACCTTCATATGCGGTCGACACCATAAAACGCTCCGTCTTAATCTGCGGTTGACACCTTAGTATGCGGTTGACACCATAAAACGTTCTGGAATGAGAAGCGGTCGACACCTTCAAAGCGGTCGACACCATGAAACGATCTGGATTAATCTGCAGTCGATAGCTTCATAGGCGGTCGACACCATAAAACGTTCTGGATTGAACTGCGGTCGACACCTTCAAATCGGTCGACACCTTCGAATGCTCTGGATTGATCTGCGGTCGACACCTTGTTATGCGGTCGACACCTCAAACGTTCTGGCGAAGGTGCGGTCGGCACTTTCGTATATATGTGGTTGACACTGTATTCATCTATTCATCCGGTCGACATCATGTGGATCTGCGGTCGACACCATGTAGCTATGTGGTCGACACTTACTCTTATTTCAGGAAAATGACCTCCCGAAAGAAGAATGGAAAGTTGCTTACATTAGCACTGTTGAGATTTGCATCACTACACCTTATGTACAACATTTACAGGAAAATGACTCATCTAAGTGTCAATCATGTGCAAAATATCAAATTATTACAATTTTTAACGTTTACAAGAATCACAAATGTACACGGGTACAAGAAATTAAAAAACTCTTGAACTCCTAATGTACAACGTCACATATAGTCTTCAAATTCCAAGTTCTTGAACTCATCTGCAAGTGCGTCCTCTCGTTGTTGGTCCCTCGTGACTGCGTCGCTCCAGTCCTTCATGCAAATGAGTGCTTCCACGAGCTCTGGTGCCAGACTTCCCCGTCGATCCTCGTACACGTGTCCACCTGCACTAAAACCTGACTCCAAAGCTACAGTTGAGACAAGCGGTGTTAGTGAATCCCGTGTCATGTTCGAGAGCATGGGATACATGGTTGCGTTGGATTTCTACCAACCAAATATGTCGAATGCCTCGTCTCGAGAAATTTGAACTCGAGACTCCAAATACACGTCGAGTTCACCCTTATCGAAAGCATATGAATGCACATCGCTTTCTAGTTGGGCGTCAATGGCATCCATAGCATTTAGTGGTCTTCTGAAACCAGAACTACCACCCGACGTCGATGCCACCTCGGACAAAGTATAAGTTCGTACACCGGAAAATCTAGTTTACTAAATACCAAACAAAGTAGCAAGGTTGCTACACAATGTGTTTGGACTGCATATGGAGGTGAAACCTAGGTTCTCCAAAATTTTATGAAGCATCAACTTCGTGCCGTTGATTTTATATTTCGGAGGCATAATACTAGCAAATGAAAAAAAAATAGAAGGTACTTGAAGCCAATATTTATGAAATTTAAATTTAATTGAAGTTACGATTTCATTAAATGCATCAATTGTTTTATATCTTTCAAAAGTATAAGTCAATCTTACGAATCACGGAAGCACAAGATGCGTAGTCGGATAATAAATTCCCGAGCATTCTTTGGTGGCTTCAAAAAATGGTTGCAAAAATTTGAGAAATAGATTAGCCATATCACAACTACAAATATCTAAAGTAAAACATTGTGTCTTTTGACTAATAAAATCACAAATGACATTTCAATACGCTCTAGCATTTTCTAACATTAGATATGTTGAGCTCCACCGAGTTGAAACATCAGTTTTTAGTTTTCTAGGTTTGACGTTACCCGCTTTATAAAAGTCTTCATACTCTTGCTGTCGGGCGTTTGACGAAGAAATAAAAGAAATTGTACCTCTAATTGCATCAATATGCGGTGATATAAATTGCATGTCATCTTTAACAATCAAATTTAAAATATGGCAAACACACAGCATATGAAAAATAGAAGATTGAGTACTATCGAAATAAAAATATTTTTTAAATTAATTAACACAAACATCATTAGCAGAAGCATTATCTAACGTAATATTAAAAATTCTATTTCTTATATTGTATTCTTGTAAAATACCAACAATGTATCGATAAATTGTGATACCACTATGAGGGTATTCACAACTCCAAAAACCTAAAATACGTTTATTAAGTTGTCAATTCGCATCAATGAAATGCAAAGTCACAACAATATAGCCGAGTGCATTGCGTGCACTCCACAAATCAGAAATAATACATATTGACACTCAGCGGATAAGAAAATAAAATAAGCAAGTCATTTTTCATTTTCTCATACAATTTTATTATGTCGCCTCACAATGTACTACGATGAATTCGCTTAAAACTTAGATTAATGTGTTGTTGTATAAATGTTACGGTTCCCTTGTGATCAAACATTGCGAGAGGTGACTCTCGTTGTGCCACATATTTTGCAGCACCTTCTCGCATTCTATCATGCGAATAAATAAAATTTCCAGCAACAAGAGTGTTTAATTGCAATTTCATACGATCTTTCGTATGCAAGTGCTCGTCATATTTTTTGTAATGTCGATTCATTGTGCTAGTGGTGGATTCATAAGCATAATGCTTGGCACAATAATTGCATTGTGGTATATTTTCTATTTTCGTTCCTACGTTCACTTCTACGATTTCAAAATGTTTCCATATTTTCGACGTTTTCGATTTCTTAGATCAAGATGCAGACGTGGATGCTTGTGCAGATGTGTGTGTCAATCCAAAAAAAAATGCCAGATTCATAGGTGCAACTTCTTGCACCTCATTGTCGGAAGACGAAAACTTTTCAATTTCTAGGTATTTCCGCGGTGAATCCATAATAAACAATGAAGTATTTAAAAAAAATTCTACTTTAATACCGTTCACCGATTTGTTGATGATTGTTAATGGAAGCGTAGAACGATCAACAACTAGAAGGCTTTTGAGCGCGATGACTTGAGAGCGACTTGCACAAAGAGTTTCAGATAAGAATTCTCGGCTAACCCCTACAATTTATAGAATTCCCTCGTAACAGCTACCTTTGGTCGACCTACAGTGTTTCCAAGGTCGACTGGATGTTACCGTTGAATATAGAAATTTTAGCCGTTACATTATACCGGTCGATCTTTTATGCAAAGTCGGTCGACACTTTGTCGTCTACCGGTTGACTCTTTGCTATCTGCTGTCGACCCACAAAAATTATAATGTCGATTAAGTGTCGACCGCTGTTACACTAAGTGTCGATCTCACTCCAGGTATTCCGAGCCTAGCGAGTCAGCTTGTGAGCTGGTTTACGAGCCGACCTACACGGAACGGACTCAAACTTTTTATCGAGCCAGGCTCGGACTGCTTCAGTACCGAGCCGGCCGAGCGAGCCAAGTTTGTTTGCCACCTCTAGTTGGCTTAGGTTATGTAACCTAAGTATTTGAAGTTGTTTGTGTCCCTCTATGATGGAGGTTGATATGGATATGGATGGATTGCCGATTGTAATGAGGTGGTGTTGATGTGTTTCATGAGCGCATAAGAACCCATAAACTTGATTAGGGTTGTGCATATGATGTGATTCAATACGGTAGTTTTAACGATGAGCTTGATTCAAGTCACCCTGCAACGACCCTTGAGATGATGTCGGTTCTAGACTGGCGTGGGCCAACCCGGTTCTAGACTGGCGTGTGCCAACCTTTGTAACGCTATCGAGTTTTCTTCCAACCTCATGAGATGCTAAACAGTCGTGTTCCATCTTTATTGTTAGGATATTTTAATAGTATAGTCATCTATATATGTAATGGATTTTTTAAATGCCTCACATAGGCTTAAAAAGTTGATTTTGACTAGAAATTTGTATGTGATTCAAATGGTTTGAGAAGTTGGTGCTTGGGTAACATTCTATTTTCACTTTTGAGACTTTTCATGAAATAACTGTGAGCACATTTTTGAACTATATAGTCATGTAGGTATGTGACATATTTTCTAAATACCTTAGAGGAGGATTTGAAAACCGATTTGATTCAATGATTTGATAAAGTAATTGTGGGAGTTATTTTAGTTGTATAGTCATTTAGCTATCTAATGAGTTTTTCTAAATACCTCACAATGAATTTATGAGTTTGTTTTTAAAATAAAAATGAAAAGGATGATTTTGAAATTGTTATAATAACTCATGCATTATCCTGGATTAGATCGCTCTTTTATAAATAAAATATAAAACTTAAGATTTAATCATATTGCATTAAATATAAATAGTTTACGAGTTAGTCACTTACTTCTAGACTTCTCTAACCTTCCAAGTTAACTTTTCGTGCGGTGCTGAATTGTGATAATGTTTTTTATTCTGCTATAGTTTGATTACACTTTGTATGACCTCAATCTATTTTATAAATGGTCAATTTTAATTGATTGGACTGTCTGACTTGATGTTTCTAGTCAACCTTAATTTAAGTTGAGAAAGAGAAGGGTACAGGCCCCAAAATGTTTACTTTAGGTGGAAGAGAGCTTCCATCTTTCATTAAATTCAACAAATCTTAAATTTAACTAACCATTTTTAAATAGCGTAGCATAAAATAAAAACTGAACCTTAAAATTTTGGTATTTTACAATTTAAACTATAAGTTAAAAATAGACACCTGAAAGACCTGCGGCAATTAAAATTTTTTACGCAAATTGAATGCCCTTTGCGAAAAATGTGGGTGTTTTCCCTACTATGAGTAGGACATAAGGATCTAGACTAAGCACCTAACCTTAATACATGTTGAAACAATGCCCAAAATTTGACTTTCTCAATTCTCACTCCTTACGTCTTTGGTTTTGTTTTGTAGTGTCGTTAATGTCGTTTAATGAAGCTTCATGTAATTTCCTTTAAATGTAACGTTTAGTTATGTCGTTTGATACGATATCGTGTCGTTTAATGCATTGTAAATTTCATCCATAAAGTCAACAATTTCACCACAGTTTCATAGTTGTTCAACCCCTATTAGCACATTGCCTGCATCTAACCATATCAAATAGTTCTGGTATCAAAAGTAAAAGACACTAAATCACTCACAAAATAAGATACAATATGCATAATACCTTGCATAATGACATCTATAGCTAAAAATAAATCACTCATCAACATGTGCATGAGGGGCAAGACATTTTCATCAAATGAAACCTACTCCTAAGGGTGCGGATCTCACCACAGACCGCCCCAAACATCTAGAAATGTGTCTAGGCCAAGACATATCCTCGATCTCGGCCACCATATTGTCATGTGCATGTGACTAAGCAAGATATGACAAACCACACTGTATAATGATGTGCTTAGTTATGTTTTGAATTTGTCATAATCAGGTGCTTTGGTCTTAGATTGTGAAAATATTGATATTGGCGCTTTCGAGAATGCCTTACAAAATAGTTCTTCCCCTTCATCCTTAATCACCTATCACGGTTGACAAGGATTTAAACACTTAATCTTTTAGGAGATGATTTAGTAAAACAATTCAAATTTTTAGGATGATTGCTGATATTGAGGTTGTCGAGAAGGCAAGAGCAAAGGATTTAATTGTGATACCCGAGTTCTTTGTAATACGATTACCGATACATTCTGCCATGAAATATATATAGTACACTGGTTAGCTTCATGAACTTAATTAAGTGACTAGTGAGTACCGATACATTCAGCCAGACGCAATCAATGTCCCACAATGGATGATACGCCATCTCCTAGTGAGTAGCCATCGTTCCTCAAAGTAGTCTTCTTGATTAAGTGACTAACTTTATTAGCTGCCAACTGAAGTCTTTCAAATAACCTTCACGACTAGTGTTTCGTTAATTGTCTAACTTTATCTGCAAACTATACTTCATGACATGACGCTCAAGAATTGATACACGTATTACTTTATTTTAACTATGCTACTTATTATATCAATTAATTTATGGGATATAAACGTTATGTTAGGTGGTGTTGTTCTCATCATTGAGAGTTAAGGTTATAACATAAAATTATAAAATAAGCATAACATTATCATAATTTATAGGGCAAAATGCTTTTAATGGCCTATACTATGGGGCAAATTACAGATATTAGAACGAACTAAAAAACGTTCAATCCAATACCTTGAACTATGAGGAAAATACGATTTTTATCTTCCGTCAATTATTCCGGTTAATTTTAACGTGAATCGACCACGTGCAAAGCACGTTTAACGTGAAAATACCTTGAACTATGCAATAACAAACGTGTTTATGCTTTAACAATAACAAACGTGTTTTGCACGTGGTCGATTTAGGTTAAAATTAACCGGAATAATTGACGGAAGATAAAAATCGTATTTTCATCATAGTTCAAAGTATTGGATTGAACGTTTTTTAGTTCGTTCTAATATCGTAATTTACCCCAAAGTACAGGTCATTAAAAACATTTTACCCTAATTTATATTGGTGTGGCTAGGTTGTCGGTGGTGAAAAGCTTCACATGGCTGTTGAAATTTGATTTAAGCAATGATTAAATGAAATTGCTACTGTCCACAAATTAGGTGACAAGATTAACCGATTTAAAACTTAATTTTGAGAGTTAAAACTTAAAAAGTCCTTAATTTTTTGTTGACAGTCCAAATCATGCCTGAATTTTTAAAAAATTCTTTTGAACTCCTCGAACGTTTGAAACTCTTCCCCCCTCCCCCAAAATCTATATATTCGTTCATTTTTTCTTCATTCTTACTCAAGTGATAGGTAAGAATGTCGAGATACGTAGTATACGCCGAAGAGCACGATGACTGTCAATTGTTATTCTTATTGTTAATCGAGTTATGTAAGGGTAATGTTAACATTCTTCCAATAAAAAAGTATACTTAATTAAAAAAATATCAATTAAAAATAAAAAAAGTACCATTATAATAAAAAGAAAGAGAAAATATACAATCACAAAAATAAATATAAAAAACTATTGAAAATTGCCAAAATCGAGTGGAGGTTGTAGAAGACTCTAGTCCACAGGAGAAACCTGAAAGAGTCCAGCTGTATCTATCGTGCACTGCATTTCATCTCCTATGTATTCTAAGTCATCAATCCTAGTCATCTACTGAGTATGATTGTTGTCAAACCTCTCTATCTACTGAATATGATAGTCATCAAGTCTCTCTATGTTGAGAGTAATAAATATCCATCATATGCATCTGCTGAGAATGAAATAGGTTCATCTGTTCTATCATGAACGTTAGTAATAGATCTGCATGGGCGATTCCAATATCTAACTATAGGAGAGTTCCACCATGTTAGTATCCGGAAGAGTCGGTATCTAACCCAAAGTGATATTTAATTTGAGCTATTAACCCAAAAAGTCAGCCATTTTGAATTTCAAATCTAATTTTAATTATTATTTTAATTTCAAGAGAGATGATTTGTATCGGAAAAAGAGTTGGAAAAAGAAAAGAAAAATGGCGGGGTCCCACTTATGTAGAAAAGAGAAGAAAGGACAATAAAGTACAGCCAGGCAAAGTCTTTGATTAGGGTTGTGTGAATACTGCACTCCCGTAGCTACCGCATGTTTAGCTATAGGCAGGTCTATCCGGACAAATTCTTAGATTCAAAAACCCTCGTTGAATTAAATTGGAAAGGTCAAGCTAGCTTTGCCTACTGTCTGCCAAGCTTAGCGAGTTTAATTTATTGCGCTCTAACTCTATGAGCTCGAGCCCAACAGACTTGCCAGCATGGAACATCAGGCTCGGTCTGCTCGCCTAACGGGGCCGAGCCGAGCCCATTTGGTTAATGCAGTGAGCCAAGTGGCCCGCCCTATATAAAATTAAATATAATTCAATACCGTCGAAGAAGTTGATTTCAAGATAGAAAATGGGCAAACAATAATCTCTGGACTTGGGCAAACAATAATGTCTGAACTAACTCAAGTAACTGGTTTTTCTTTTGAAAACTGTGTTCAAGTTGCTGATGATTTGAACAATTATTAGATATATTAATAAGATGTCAATTTTTTTCTTTTAAAGTATAAATTCATAACTTGTAGCGAAAGTATAACTTTTAATAAAACAAATCCTTTGATAAAGCGTACTCAAATACTCCTTTAAGACAATTCCAACTAAATAAGTTCATCTAAAATAACTCAAAAACCTATTTAAAACATAGTACTTAAATCTGTAACATACTTAAAATCATTAAAGACTTCAACCGGTCATTTCTTGCTTATCGATTACAATTCTCCACATGGATCATGCTCTGTTATTTCTTAATTTCTTCATTGTTACTCGTTCATACCTACATCATAAAGTTCACTTATGAGTTTAACCATCAGTGATCAACATAAATATAAAATTAAACACACATAGAATGTTATGTTTTTCGTAAAATACATTTTATTTTTAGGGTTTTTTTAATCGTATGTTTTTCATTTCTTTTACTTTTTAGGTTTGAGTTCCTAAGAAAGTAAAAAATGTATTTCTAACTACTCGCACATTTGGGAGAACCTTGAGATACTCCGTACTTTTGAGGAGAATTCACATATTCGGAGACAACCTGTTTGAAATCGCAACTCGCACCTCTTTACCTTATAAATAAGAGAATATAAGAAAATTGAAAAGGTTTCTCTAGCTACCCACACCTTCGGGATACTCTACTCCTTTGAGGAGGGTTCGCACCTTCGGGAATGATCCTTTCGATAACTCGACTCACAACTCCTTCATTCTTTATTTGTTTCTTACATCCTTTCATTTTTTCTTTCTTTTCATCTTTTTTACTTTTTGTACGTTGAAGCCTCCTAGTTGTTGGGGACCACGAAGGCAAAAGGGCACCATAGGTCCCGTCAAAATATTTGGATCTCTGCACGCAACAATTCATTGTTTACTCTGTTACATGAAAACATATGCATGAAAAATATTCTTGTTCATATTTTTTAAAATATGAATGCATGAACATAAATACGCTCAATCATTGAAGGTTCGCATTATCAAAATAAGCATGACAAATCTATACTTCACATACCCTAATAATGACATATTAAAAGTAAATAATTCATATCATATAATTCATTAAACAATTTATATCATAAAATAATTAAAATAAAATACTGCTTAAAATACTATTTTTTGGTCAATTTTGAGATACAATATCTTTTGCTAGAAATATACGATTATTAAGATTCTTGTTTCTTAAAAAGTTTACTTTAATTTTATAGAAGGATAAAACTACAAATACAGTCGCTAACTATCACATTTTTTAAGGATTTCTGAAAACTGTCTAGAATTATGCCGTTTTTGAGAAATCATCATTTGACATATTGAATATCCTTAATTTTTTTGTCTGATGTCTGATTCATGCGATTCAAAAGTCGAATTAATTTTCTTGGTGTCTATTAAAACTTTGTAGAAAGATAAAAATTCATCAAATTTTAGTAAGATACTTAAATTCAATGATTTAAAGTTGTCCAATTTCCATCGGTCTTTGTAAATCCTAAAAATGTACAGATTTTGAAACGCCATAACTTTCTCTAAATAGGTCCAAACTATGCAATTCAAGAACCTACTTCTTCGATTTTTTATCTACTACAACTTTTTAGATGGTTTTTTGTTCATAAAAGGAACGCAAATATGTATTTATTAATATTTTCAAAAACTCATTATTATCTCAAAAATCAGAATATCAAGAAGGATAAAATAGAAAGGAAGAATGTACTTACCTTAAATCTCTTTCTTTCTTCCGTGAGCTCTAGAATCAAAATGACAAGAGTTTTCTTTTAATCTCAATAAGAGAATTCTAGAAAATTCTCTAAAAACTATAGAGACTATGATTAGAATTCAGGTTAACTTAAATTTATGACCTTAATTGGTTAAATGAGCTACAAGCTTTATAATATTCATGACTAAAGAAATATTAAAATTATATCTATATCAATATCTCTGTTCAATACAAAAATAAACCAGTACTTGACGGTCTCCGATATTACACTTTTTCCTCACTATACAATGAATTTGAAGTAAAGGGTTTAGATGGTTGTTGAGCGGAGAATGAAGGTATTTTCTCTCTATATGCAAGTGTGTTTTGAAATGACCGATTCATTATTTGAAAGAATAAGCATTTTATTTTTGAAGACTTGTGTTGTCTAATTGTAATTCTTTAATTCAAATTAAATCTGTTCGGCATAGATTTCAAATTCAATGATGAATTAGATGGTATGCTTGGTTAAAGAAAAAATCGGCAAACTGTATAAAGAGATTGTTTTAGCGCATTATGCCTCGAGCGGATGTTTATGCAGAGGTGGATAAAGAAGTAGAAATCTAAATATGGTGTAGTTCATGAATGCTTACAGATTTTCCAAATCAAAGCTTAATTCCGAATCAATGATTGCTATGAGTTTCCAAGTCATTAAGATTGACCTTTATTTGTTCCAATGTGATGATGTTTTAGAGGCACAAAGTTTGTTTGAGAGAGCTCGGAAGCTTGCCAAAGATCAGCGGATGAATGAAACCGAGAATATCTAAATTATCTCCAACACACAAAACAAATAAGCATGATTTATGCATGAAGCTCGAGAGGAGGAACTTGATCAAAATCAACGTTGAAAGATGGAAACATGTTGCGTCAAAGCCAATATCGTATTCATGTATAGAAACATGGACCAATTATGTACAACTTATTCCAACGTTGTTCCTGATTGTTTTTTGAGAATGTTATTTACAGCAATCAACCCCGAGACAATGCTTTCAATCAAGTGCTCACCAACCTTCTACGCCCTTTTCTCGGAACTCAGTGGAGACCCCGTTCGCTTGGCCGGGAGGCGCCTCAGCGGCTTCACCCCCATCGGGCTGTTCTTGCTCTGCGCCCACGAAATTGAAGAAATTCAGATCAAGATGACCAAATGAAACACGATCAGGCAAAGTAAGAGGGAAAACACAGGTACCATGAGGCAGGTGTCGGCCTCGAGATCGCAAATGGGATGGTCCAGAGGGCAGCAACTGTAGTGGTCGTCGCAGCAAGTGGCGGACTCAAGCGGGCAACATCCCCACCCGAAGCAGTACGTTCCGTATTGGTAGATGCAGCAGCACGTGGTTTTCTCCGGGCATGAGTTGTACTCGTCGCACACGGTGGACGGCTTCACCGGCGACGGCGGCGATGGGCTTGGCTTCGGTGGGTTCAGTCCCTTCTTGATGGGGTAAGAAGGCTCTATCGCGATTCCACATTTACCCGCCGTCGTGTTCCCCAGATTACGCTCTAATCTGATGTACCCGCTTTCGCCCCAATCGGGTCCCCATGAGTTTCTCACCGTCCAGTAATCGACTCCGTTTTGGGTACCGTATCCGACTGCAACCACGCCGTGGTCCAAATCCGTGCCGCATAGCCCGGTAAAGACGCCCTGAGGGAGATTCCAAGTGCCAACCATGTCAAAAACTAAAACAGAAGGACCATTATCATGCCTAGAAATGGCAGCTCGCCGGATAAAAAGCTCTCACCGATTGGTAAAGTTGGAAAGCTCTGCCGCCGGCTTCAATGGCCACGCTGACAGGCTGGTTTGACACCGCTTTCTTCAATGAGTTCTCGTCGTTCTCTGGGACGTCTTCGTATCCGTCGATCGTCACAAACCTAGCGTTTTTCTGCAAGAAAAAATTATTTGCCAAGGACTGATCAACCTAAAGCTTGAAAGGAGAGAAGAATCTAAATTCGGCGAACCCGGATCGGATCACAGCCACCATCACGAGCCCTGTAAGGGTAGTCCTCTTCGGAATCAATGCCGCCGTTGTTGATGATGAATTGATAAGCGTAATCCATTAGACCTCCATTGCATCCCTGGTTGTATGATCGGTCGCAGTCCACAAGTTCTTGCTCTGACAAAGAGATATGCTCGCCTGTAACAATTTTATTTATTCCTTCCACAGCAGCTACAGTCGAGAACGCCCAGCAACTCCCTGATTATCAGGGTCATAAGAATGAATTTCGGCAGAGGGCCAAAGTCTTCATAACCAAATTAGAATTTTAAGGTAAAACGAAGAGACACACTCGTTCAACGCAATAATTTAGTTTTACGGAAACACACGATAAATAAATGGAGGGAAAAACAAAACAAACCACATTGGCCTTGATCCTTTACAGGCCCGATGGCGCCGTGTTGTCTCCAATCAATGGAATCCGGCAACTCGTCGGCAGCCCCATGCAGATACCTGACGCTCTTGTTGTCGGAGAGGCGAGACTTCCGCCTGCTTTTGGATCCCAAGAAAGTGGCCCGGTACTCCTCGTTGGTGAGATCAGCAAATCGGTTCAGGCCGACAATGTACGTTCGGCTCTCCTGGTTGTGCTCGTCAATGAACCTCAGATTATCCTTGAAGATCTGAAATCTCTTTTCCTTCTCGCCCAGAGCGTTGTAGGCTTTGCCATGCTTGACAACCCAGGACTCATAAATTTCCCGAACCCCCTTATCGGTGCGGTCAGGAGCGTCCATCTGGTGCTTCGAGTCGTAGTCAATTATGGAGAAATCAGAGGAAGCAAAAGCGGGGGAAAAGAGAGAGAAAAGCAGCGCAACGGCAACGAAAGCGGTGGCGGGGGAGCAGAAGAAAAATCCGGCCATGGCTGCAGAGCGCGGGAGAGGGGTGGAGAGATAGGATGGAGGGGAGAAGGGGGTTGGGCGGGTGAATAAATAGAAGCATGTGAAAGGGAAGCCAGGAGGTGGATCGGAGAATGTGACGGCGGAGAGAAGATGATGGGCTAGAACGCCGATAAAAGCGCTGCCCAACGTCAAATGTGGAGCCTTCAGTTTCTTTCCAGGGGAACCGGGTTTGACTTTCTTCTTCCTGGCGACCACAATCCTACCAAAAAATTAAAATATAATTAGTTAATTGAGTTTATTTATGAGAAGATACTCGAACAAAATTGAAACAACAATAGTAAGATTTGTTATATCATTTATTATCAATGTTGGATGTTCGAGCAAATCTTCTACGAAATTTAGTTGAATATTTAATGTTAAAATTTTAAGAATCTCTAACATTAGTGGCTGATAAACAACAAGAACACCTGATGACTAAGGCGGTTAAAACATTATAAGAAGACTAAAATAAATGATCAAAAAACTTTATAGATATTGGCGAATAACCTTCTTAATAATAACTATTTAATAAACTTGAACAGAAAAAACTAGTTCTAGATATTCATAACGCAAGACTCCAACCACATTAACACCGTCCGATGAGTATGGGTTTGCGTGCCGATTCGATCGGTTTTGTCATGATTTCCTACTGTTTCTTCTAGTTAAGAAAATTAAATCTGGAATATTACTTTCAGAATCGAAAAATCTTTCGATCTGGTTTTGTTAACAATTAATAACAATTAAAAAATAAATAATTTTAAGTATTTCTATTATCACGTTTAGATTTTGAGCCAGACTCAATTAGATTTAGAGTTAGATTCGGATTTGTCCCAATTTTAACCATAATTTTTAGTTCGGGCTACATTTAACCAGTTTGAAGTCAAAATTTGGACTCTCGTGCCAAACTAATTTTCACAAATTTTTTCTCAAAATCGTGAGCTGGCCCGTGAACTTCAATTTTAAACTGACAAAATAGAAAAATCTGGGCAGGATTGATTTGTGCGGCCAGTTTGGTTTTACCTAGGGTAAGGGGGAGCTTTTCACCCTAAGGATGGATCCAGTTTCAACGCTCGGTGGTCGTCGTCGAATGCGGAAGCCTCAATGGTTTTGTCGGACGTCGAATGCTCAGTGGTCGTCATTGGAGAATGTTGTAGTGCTTGTCGACGATGGCCGGGGGCAGCTGAAGAAGAAAGAATTTGATAACATAATGAAGAAACACTAAATCCCTTAAATCTCTCAATTTATTGTGCGGGTTTATATGCGCTGTGGTGGGTTCAAGAGGTGGCCAACCTACAACGCGGGCTCTTCCACTCAACCTGACCTGTTAAGTATAAATCTTATCAATAATTAATTTAATTTGACTCGTTAAGTGGAGGTCCTCAGGACTCGCAAGTAGGGACGGTTTTGCTCACCCCTACAAAACATCAAGTTTGGCTGAACTATTGGTCAAAGTTAAGTACATGGGATACCAATGCAAAGTATGCTTTGATTGACAACCAAAATGGGAGAATTCTTGAAAGTGCAACATTTTGCATGGTTGATCTATGAACTTTTGGTTCCCAAATGATCTTCGCTAAAAAATATTACGATGGAAGGGCAACTCGGTTCCAAATGGATCTGTAGTAGAAAACCCTTAGGACAGTAAGTGCAATGGTAACGCCACACAACATATCTTTTTTAAAACACTATTTTAATAAAGAGTACCATGGAATTTTTCTTTTTTGATCATACAAATAATTTCTTCTCTAATGTGTTGATTTACCACGGTTGCCGCTCGACAGAAATGCTCTACACAAACATATATTTGACAACAATAAGGAAAACCTTCAAACTGGATTTATAATGGCTGTCCAACCACCATAACTTAGTCCAAAGTTGAAGTTTGGTCGGTTCCGTTCAGTTGTTTTGTTGTTTTTGAAGTTAGTTAAATAATATGTTTTGAATAGTAAATTAAAATAATAGCTGAAAAATCATTTAGATTTATAAGAAACTAATAAATGTAAAACAATCATTTTCATTTAAGGAAATTAAAATAAAAAAATATTATTTTTCTAAATAAAAACTAACATAATAAATCAAAAGATCATTTTAATTTTTTTATTTACTATTTATTTTTTTGCTTTGGTTTTTCGATTTGACTGAAAATCGAGCAAAATATATGTTTTTCATTAATAAAAACTCAAAACAAACCCACGAACACCATGCCACTATGAAAAGTAGTCCATTAGGTTCCGCCCATCACTACTACACTAAGTCTTTTGAAGTTAGGGTACATGTCAATTTATCCCTTGAATTATACAAGTATTTACAATGAATACCTTCAATTATTTTTAGAGCCGAACACCTTAAATTAAAGTTAATTTTTATAATAGGCACTATTGTTCCGTTAAACTTTCGTCTGACAAGAAGTTTTTCTCGTCCGCCGTGCCCTCTCACTTTGTTGTATCTCTTGCATCACTTGATCTCCAACTTTCTCTTGTTCTTGTACTCACCATCTCTCTCACCTCTCTGCTTCTGTCGAGCTGCCACCGCAATCGATTCTCAAAACCACTTCATTTTCACCCGATTTCATCTTCAACGTCACCAATTTTGTCTTGTGCTTCGTTTTCCGAGTCAAGCTACGTAAACTTCTCTGAACCTTCCTTCAGTGTCAAAATGGCTACAAATACACCACTAAAAATCATCGAAAAAGATAGCCCCTCTTCCAAACTCTAAAAAATAGTGGTAGATCCACATAACTAAAAGAGAGAGAGATAGAGCGACATTGAACAAGGGAGAAAAACTCGGCAGCCCGACAGAGGATTAACTAGATGTTAACCTCAAGGTGTTTGATAAAATTAGCTTAAGTTTAAGGTGTTTGGTGCGAAGAAAAAACATGAAGGTATTTGTTGTAAATACTCTTATACTTTAAGGTTGATATATATCCCCCTCGTTTTGATACACTTTTATTTGTTATTATTTCTCTTCTAAAATATAATTTATTATTTCTTTCTACAGTAAATTAAACTATGTTTGCTAACCCAAAATTTGTAACTATATAATAAATCTAAATTCGAGGCTCTTGAAGTATAATTGTATCATATATTCTCTTGATTCATAATAATAATAGAGTAGATTAATTGACAATAAATACTAATGTTAAATAATTGACATAGTAAATTTGAAATTTTGTCAAATGCCGCATACATTTTCTCAAAATACATGATAGTATTGGTACATAGGTTATCAAAATATGACTAATCATTATTCCGTGAAGTATCTACATCAAAATAGCAAATTAAGCAGAGGAAAAGTCATAATGTGTGGACACATGGTTCAAAGAAAAAAAAAGGCTAGTGTAGGTTGAAAGACTCGCCATTTATAGGCTTCCAACGACTTCTGTGAGTACATCGTCGTACGTCAAGTCATTGTCTACTTTTTCGAATTTCGTTGCGATGACGTGCCCACTGCATGGAAGTGAGAAGAAAATTTGAATCTCATGAAGACAATATAGTCATTACTTATTGTAAAGCTTACTTCCTCTCAAACTATATGAGGTGTCCCTTGCCATCCACCACCTTTAATACAAGGCATATGAAATTCTTAGGTCATGAAACAATGCGGCCATCAGCATATCTTATAAATTACAAGATGAAAAAGGATTTATTTATGACATTATCCTTTATTTGTCTTGAATTTGCCATTACAATTCAATTTCTTAAAATATGTTCATTCAATAGTATTCAATTTCAATAATCTTTTGGTTTTGTTATAGCTGAAAATGTTATCCTTAATTTTACTATCATTGTGCATGTTTGACCTTGGGGAATTGGTTTTGCAATTCGTATATTTTTAATTTCATGGTAAAATCAGAGCTAACAAGTTTTCATGTGGAGTTATATTTTATTTTGAGAAGACAAAGATGACGCAAGTTTCTGTTGATCAGAAGAGATCAACCATATCAGTTCAGATAACATTATCACATTTTTTAGAGAGTGAAAATTGAGATATTTATCAATAATTCCTTTTTTTAGTTAATACACTATATTTTGGACTAAACTTAGAAGTAAATCCATGAAAACACCAATTTAAAGTGGATAAGATTGTATCCTACGAACACTACAAACTATACAAGAACGGTCTAGCATTTCAGTTGTCACAAATTTATTCTCGCAACTTATTTATTATCAGTACAAAAGAATTTTGCCTTGTAGTGGGTTATTATTACGCTCTAATAATAGGTTAAGAGTCATCCATTCTATTGTATTGTGATGCGTGAATGCTGCAGTGACCACATCATTGCACAACCATCTTATCACTTCAACGAATATGGCATTCTAGTATTCTTTCATTAGACTTTATTGGTTTGTCATTTAATACGACGTCGTGCCAACTTGTTTCTCTTCTGGTCCGTATACTGTGGTATCCTGTTGGTTTAAAAGGTCTGGAATGGCAGCTATCGGGCTCGAGAACAAGTCATTTGACCCTCCACCGTTTGATAGTCAAACCGCAAGACTTGAACTTCCACCAATTCAACCATTCAGACCGTTATATATGGAAAAAGCTTCTCTTATCTTCCTCCCACAATCCCCACATTGCAGCGGCTCTTCAGCTCCGGCCATGATAACGAGTTCCGGAGACGATCAGATTCATCAGGAAGACCAGACCCCTCTTCCCGGCTTTCGATTTCACCCGACCGATGAAGAGCTCGTTGGTTTCTTTCTCCGGCGAAAGGTGGAGAAGATGCCCATCAGCCTTGAGCTCATCCGGCAGATTGATATTTACAAACATGACCCCTGGGATCTTCCGAGTATGTTCGATTCTTACTGATTGTTTTTCTGCAGACACCCGCTTAACATCCGTGGTTTATGCAATGGTTTCAGTGAAACGATTAGTTAATGTTTTTGAGGTTTTTTGTTGTTTGATCGTCTTTTTTATCCAGAAGCCATTTGGAGATGTTCATATCATAGTAGAGCACGTTGAGCGTAAACATCATGTTTTAGGGTAAAACCGCACATTGTTTGATCCATTTTAGGTTTAATCTCTCAATCTAACTAAACATTACCGTTCATAATCTCTCTCTCTCTCTCTCCCTCCTCCGAGGCTAATTCTCTATAGCAAAATGCAGGCCTGAGTGGAAGTATAGGAGATCAGAAGGAGTTGTACTTTTACTGTAAAAGAGGAAGGAAATACAAGAACAGCATAAGACCAAATAGGGTTACCAGTTCTGGGTTTTGGAAAGCCACTGGCATAGACAAGCCAGTGTATTCTCATGGAGGAGAAGGCCACGACTGCATTGGCCTGAAGAAAACCCTCGTCTACTACAGAGGAAGTGCAGGCAAAGGCACCAAAACTGAGTGGATGATGCATGAATTTCGTCTGCCCACCAATTTTAAGAACAGCCCTCAAGAAGCAGTAAGCTGAGACAACTCAAGAACTTCTAACAACTTCTTGTTATCGCTATGTTTTTCGACTTCTTTCATGCTGTTCAGCGTGTTATTGCAGGAAATTTGGACGCTTTGTCGCATCTTCAAGAGAAATATTTCAATGCGGAAATACTCAACAAATCTGATAGAAATCCAAAGTAGAAATCCTTTAATTGGCAAGAGCTATAGGCATGACAATGGGGAAAGCTTCATCAATTTCTCTTCTCAAGTGGTCACTCACAATGAAAATATACCAGCATTTAACCATATTAATAACTGGATAGAGAAATCCGGCATTGGGCAGCTCACCTGCGTAGCTCAGTCTCCATCAAGTGCGCCTCATCCAAGCTTCTCCCCTATGAGGATGGATAGACATGATTACCATTGGGATGAGCTTCGCTCTGTTGTGGAGTCTGCACTTGTTCCATCTATTTTGTGAATATTTATGTATTTATCTGTGATATGTCCTGTTATTATTTGTGAGATTTCCACCATTATGTTCGTCCCTTTGCTAGGAACTTCTCATGTACAGTGTACACCTCCCACATATATATTTTCATACAAATAATCTTGACTGGGTTCAAACAAAGATATTACTTTTAGCAGTTCTCTACGTATTTGGAAACATGGATGGTCAAAATAAGAAGAAATAACACAGATTTAGCTTTGAAACTCTTTTGGTAATCACGGGCTGAGTAAAAGTACTCACGATGAGAAAGAACTGCAGTGGCCATAGCAAAAAGCTTCATAAAACCCTAAAGCATGAGACAAAATAAGCTTTTCCTTCAATGATATTCATCTCTTTGGAATGGAAGAGGGAGAGCTTAGATCCTTCAAAACATCAATTACAATGATGATTATAACTGACCAATGGAAAACGAGTCATCAATCGGGTTGTGGTCATAAGAAAAGAGGATGTTGGAAGCAAATCTGTGAATGTGAAACAAAGTCAATATTTGAACTTTCAACCATTTTGACGTCTGCTGGCAATGAAACCAGACGGGTACCCGTCAAAGAGAAACTGCAGATTTTTTTGATTTGTGAACGTTTTAGCTTTGAAGACTAGTATGGCGTTTTTATAGACCACGAGGAAGAAATAGTCAGAATAAATGGACTTTTTTCATAGATATTTTAGAACATGACACGCAGACCAAAAAGTCACGGCTAATCCTTTGTATAAACCAACAAATGGATATTTTATACTGAGCATGACTCAAACTTATTTTTTACTATTACACTACTAAAAAAAATTAGATTTTAGTGAAACCAGTTAGATCGTCCGTGATTTTAGACCTGGTATTTTTCTATTGTCTTCCCTTGGGGCAGTGCTATATGAGCTCCGAACTTTGAATTTAAAGAAAAACGAAATAGAAATTTATAGATAGTAAAAAGCACATTAGATATTACAATATTGTGCTTAATGACTTGATTTCAACTTTTTGAAATTTTTGAAAAACTAATTTTGTGGCTATCCGCCCTAGTGGAGGTTGTAAGGGTATGCGATCCCTCGTCACTTGAGAAAATAATATCTATATTGTATATAATTGATGTTCTTCTTCTAACCAAGTACAATGTGTTTTGAGATATAAATCCATGAAAAAATCGGTGAGGTTGTCTCTAACACAAAGCAAATGTTACTGTACTGAGAGCATCAGAAGACATTACAAACGATATTCAAGCCTTATCTCAATAAAAATGTGACGACCGTGCCGATGAGGACGTCAAACCTTTTTAAGTGGGGTCGATTCCGGATAAAGGTACGGGTGTTCGTGAGCCGGGTTTTTTGAAAGCGAATAATATTGTACTATGAGCACTATGAGACATTATAAATGATATCTGAGTCTTCTTCCAATAAAAAAATGTCTATCGTGCCGACGAGGACTTCAGGCCTCTTTAAGTGAGGTTGATAGTGACGACCCGCCTTGATAGAGATACAGGTGTTTGTGGGTTGGGTTTTTTGAAAATTAAAACTGGACCGTTAAGTTTTTGTTCGACAAGGAAGTTCTGACCATGTCGACGAGGACGCCGGGTCTCATTAAGTGGAGTGGATTGTGTCAACTTCCCCCGATGGAGGTAGGAGTGTTTGTGGTCCGGGTTTTTGAAAATTAAAACCTGACAATTAAATTTTGATTTCAAAATTTATGGACAAGAATTGGACCATTAAAAAAATAAAATCGGACCATATAAATTGATACGGTCTTGGCCTGATTCTGTTCTTTCTCATTGAATATTTTTTCTTACAAAAATTAATTTAAACAAATTAAAGTTTGGAAAAAAATTTATAAAATTTATAAATTGAAATAATTTCAAGTATAATGTCATAATAAATTATGTAAATATATGAAACATACCTTAAATTTTCAATAATGAAACTAAAATTTAGTAACAAAATATTATAAATCTAACTAATAATTTGTTAATCGTCTAGTCTTGGTTTTATGTTTTTTACTACATTAGAACCAGAACCGGACCATTGAAATTAGTCCTACAAAATGTTAGACGGTTAAGGAACTAATATAGGTGTAGAACTGAGCAAAGCAAGACCAAATATTTTGGTTCTGGTCAAGTTTCATGGTCTCGTTTGATTTTATACACCTTTAGATGGAGTGTGTGAGGGTGTACGATTCCTTATCGCTTGAGAAAGTTGTATTTGTGGTATATACCAGTATTATCCTCCATACCAGTACAATGTATTTTAGATTGTAAACTCAATAAAAAATTTGTGAGAGTAACTCTGATCTAAAGCGATGAATATTATATTGAGAACACCGAAAAATGTTACAAACTAAGTATGAAGATTAGCACATTCAATCATAGAAGACCAAATACTGTCGAATAAAAAGTAATAACAACAAATGTTCTTAAAACATATTACATTAATCAGCTCAAATGTTTAAAACTATTTTATGTTTGAATTAGTTAATCTTTCTTAAATTCTAATATGAAAATATAAAATAAATAAAATTTTAGCCAAAAATTTGAATGTACCGTGAGATATAGATCAATTACGATTGATGAGTATGATGTATCAGTATAGAAGAAACTCGCAATCTTTCAAAATATTGAATTTAGTGTGGAACTTGGGTGGAATATTATGGTTTTTGGGCATAAGCAATGAAATTATGAAATTTAGAACACGAGTATACATGAAGTTACGCCTAGAAAAACCTTTGTTCTATAAGTTTTAGTTGACCAAGTAATGAATAAGGACGATAGATATCTCAAAATAACTTCTACATTAAAATATTCATTTTAGAAAGATCATGTTAACTCTGTTTTCCTCTAATTTTTAATGGAGATTGTGAAAAAATATTCCAATGTTTTTTTTCTAAAGCCATGAACGTTTGATTGTATTTCCGTAAAGTAAATGTTTTAAAAAATAAAGGTGTAAACAGTCCAGTACGGGCGTGACACTCATAAAGTGAATATCTCAAGTTGAGGATGGGCAACTTGTGTGGATATCTCAATACAAAATTGGCCAATTGTTGAACGGCTAATACTTCAATGATGCGATAGACATCTCAAGCTGTATCGAATTTCAATATGCTTGAAATGTTGATTGATACTTCTAGCTCTCTAGAATTCTTCATGCTCATAATACAGTTGAACAATCAGCAATTTACTGGGCCAATATAAAATTATAGCCCTCTAGAATTCTTAATCTTCATTAGAGTATTTGAGTGGCTAACACTTCTTCTGACCAGTTTACAGCACCCTAAGAGTATATTTAGTATTTTTTTTCAAGAGGTATGGTTGTCGTAATATTCACTAAAAAGACTTCACACAAAAATAATACACATTGAATAACATATTATATTTAAACATATAACATGTTATGTTAAATAGTAATGATGTTGTGATATGTTTGAACTGTAAAGTATTTCACTATGTAACTACATTACATATTATGTTCAAGTTTGTTATGAGCACGAGCATATTACGAGCTAATTGAAAAATGTTGAATGACAATGAGATACACAACGTTGTTATGGGCTAGGTGACATGCTCCAAAATACCTCACCCTTAACCGAACATCACGGAGCCATTAACTGAGCCCGAGCTCGGGAATTTTATAACACGTGTGCTCTTTTTGTAGGGAAGCTTATGCAAGGATTTAGCATTGTGGAACCAACCCTAATGGACCAAGAGAGGCCCAAGCACTCCGTGAATTACATAGAGAAGCCGGCGGACGTTGTTAATATCCCGAACCCGAGTTGGACCTTCCAAGGGAGTTGTGAGGAGGATTATAAGGAGACCAGCCCAATGGGAAGCAAGCCCAAGAACAATTGTGTAACGTCCTTCCTAGCTAGAAATATGTTCTTCATTTTTTTTTACTTGCAGCGGAAGATATTTTCTTGTAAAAATCATTTAAGGCATACATGAAAACTAAAGTTACTTAAAACATATTTACAACATGTTACGTTTCTTAAACTATTTACAAGTTATATGCACAAAGTCAAAAACTTCTTCTCCTAACCATTATTTACGATTCTTCAAAATCCTTGCCCACAGATCAAAATCCGCTCAAACAACATCTACCACGTCCATGAACAAAGCAATTCACCTCTTAGTGTACGTCTTCCTCACCTACATCATAAAACTTATCTATGAGCATAAGGCTCAGCAAGTAGTATAAATATGCATGAACATGTACACGATATGCATAAGTAAAACTTTTCTTTTCGTTTTATTCTGGGTCTTTCATTTCTTTAATTTCTATCATTCCTTATCATTGGGGCTTCCTGGCAAGGAACGAGAGACCACAAACTTGAGTCCACCTAAGGGGACAGCCAACTCGATTCCAAGGGTTGAGAGACCACAAACTTGAGTCCACCTAAGGGGACAGCCAACTCAAACCCCTTCCCAATGATATTTACGTAACTTTCTCTTTCTTTATTTTATCTTTTCTTTCGTTGTGTTTCAAGCTCAACCCGAAACAACCATTTCATATTATGTTTCATACGAAATCTCATGCATGTAAATAGTTCGTAACTTTGTAGAAAACATGATGCATGAGATGTTCGTGGTATGAACGTGTCAAGCAATTAAGTAATATTCATAACATTAAACACAACAATCCATCATATCATAAACCAAATTATGCTTTTGTACATCATTTTAGACGTGCATCTCATCTCAACATGTAAAGCATAAAACAACAGCAAAGTCCTATTATTCTATGATGTAGACCCAATTAAGAGCAAAACACACACAATACTACTTACTTTGTCTATCCTTTGCTAGTCTTTCTAGTAGTAGGTACTCTTGTCAATCACTTTCATCTCAATAACCTATTGATTTTTAGCTCAATAGATTCCTCTTGATGAGAGAAACACTTCTCCTCAAAGGATTGGAGGCCAATTTTACTTCTTCCCTTTCAACTTTCACTTTCTCCCTCTAAACTCTTTTCTGTCAAATCCTCCCTCTCTTTCACCCCTTCTCTCTCTTCAGCACGAAAATGGCTGNTAACTTTTTATATACACCATGAAATGCTATGATTCCTAAGCCTATATGTCACCCAAAGTGTCTACTTTAATGTGCCAAAACATATAGGGCATGAGATTAGTCCATCATTGGCTTCAGATACGAAATCTCAATTTGTACAGAATTGATACTTTTATGGCAACTTTGATAAAATATACACAACTTCTACCAATTCAAGATTTCCATCATTCATAAAAATATATATAATATTCCAACATGATTGGTTAACCGGCAAACAGAACCATGGATCAAAACTTTTAATTTTCGTGTATCACTCATAACCAACTTGCAAAGTCATTGATAATCTCATAATTCTCACTTATCCTTAATGTAATCATGTGAATAATCTTAATAACTCTAAACCACGTAAAACTAAGGTCATACCTCTTGATTTTTAGCTCAATGGATTCCTCTTGATGAGAGGAACACTTCTCCTCAAAGGATTGGAGGCCAATTTCAGCTTCTCCCTTTTCAACTTTCACTTTCTCTCTCTAAACTCCTTTTTGTCAAATCCTCCCTCTCTTTCACCCTTTCTCTCTCTTCAGCACGAAAATGACTGATCATCAGCCATCCTCCAATATTTCTAGATGGTTCATGGGGTGAAATTACTATTTTTCCAAATTTATCTATTTACTTTTACCATTTTACCATAACCTGCTCTATTATTTGCTAAAATACCTTCATTATCATTATTTAAATCATGTTTAGCTTAACTAATTAATTCACATTAGTTCTAAGCTAATCCTCAGGGTTAACTTAATTAATCATGATTAGTAAACCTTAATGATCCCATAATTTTTACTAATTATGTCTTAATCATGATTTGGTATTAATCATATAGTGACATGTGTCATACTCCAATCCGCTTTCTTTTCTTACTCATAATTCAATATGTATGACTTCAAACAAATTTCTAGTTGAAGTATTAGATAGCGTAAAAACACTTAGTTTGTACACTGATATTACAGATTCAAAGTCCGGTCGACACACTCTTCTTTATGTCGACCCTTTCTGTGACCGATTCAAAGTCCGGTCGACACACTCTTCTTTATATCTACCGATGTTTCAACAGAACCTAAGTTCGGTCGACATACTCCATTTTATGTCGACCACTGTCACAGGAAACAACCGGAATAGAATGATGTTTCTAAACACCATCAAGTCGAATTACTCCCAATCGAATTCTAATTCCATTGAAGGTCTTTTCATCCAAGAGTTTAGTAAATATATCAGCTAATTGATCACTTGACTTGACAAATTCCAAGATAATATCCCCTTTTTGGACGTGATCTTTGATAAAATGATATCTTATTTCTATATGTTCAGTTCTAGAATGGAGTATAGGATTTTTACTGATACTTATAGCACTAGTGTTGTCACACATGATAGGAATCTTAGAGAATGAGAGATTGTACTCTTCTAAGGTATGCTTCATCCAAAGCATTTGTGCACAACAACTTCTGGCTGCGATATACTCGCTTTAGGCTGTTGAAAGTAGGGGTGGGCAGCCCAAACCAACCCAAAAACCCAACCCAACCCCAACGGTTTGGGTCGGGTTCGGGTTGGGTTTTGGGTCTAAAAATAGGTTTTGGGTCGGGTTAATTTAATTTGATTTGGGTTGGTTTGGTTTTTCGGTTTTTTCTCATAACCCGAAAATCGAACCAACCTAAATCAATTTAAGCAATTGAGAGCAGGCTGCCCTAAATCTAAAGCTGCCTCTCGTCGGCCGTCGCTCGTTCCCTCGTCGCCTGCATCTCGTCGCCCGCTCTCGTGCCCGCCTCCCATCGTCGGCTCCCAAGTCATCATCGGCTCCCGAGTCGTCGTCCGCCTCTCGTCGGCCGCTCTCGTCGCCTCGGGTTAGTTTCAAAATAATACATTCATATCTGTAAATTCATAGATTAGGATTCTTGACATAGCATACTGTTGAATGATTAATATTGACGTTTTGTCTTTCTTTAATGTTTAAAGTTATAACGTTTTCTGATTAGTTTGAAGAGAAATTATGTTTTTACTACGAAAACAAATTAGAGTTCTCTTCCCATCTGTTTTTTTTAATTTCCTAGCATTTGGCTGCATATATCTGCAGTTTTAAGGGTAATAAGGGAATATCTTCAGGCAAAGTAGGTTAGAATCTATTTGCCTATGTAGCTGTTGATCTTAGTACGAGGAGGATAAAATACTACAGAATAGGAAGAATGAGGTAAAGATATTTTATGATGGGAATTTGGGAGAGAAACTTCTCATAATGTGCTCGGGTGGCACAATGCTGGTGTTTGTTTAACTAATCTAGTTTACTATTACTAGTATTGCTCATCTCATTAGTTTGGGGTTGGTGTTGTTCTTTTTGTGTATGGCTCTCTTATGTATCATAGTCTATTCAGAGCTTCTATATTTGGTTGATTAGTTTACTTATGTTTCAGGATGGATTCACAATCTAGTTCGATAAGTTCTTCGAGAAAGAGGACATTTAGGTCTGATGTTTGGGAACACTTTAAAATTATTGAAAGCAGCAATACTGAGAAAGCATCATGCAATTATTGCAAACAAATATTTGCTTGCCACCCTGTGAAGAATGGGACGTCAACTATGACACACCACTTAGTACGATGCAAGAAATATTTGGGTGACAATGATAAGAAACAACAAACTTTGCCATTTTTTAAGGTACCTGAAGATATAACAACAACTATCACAGAGACATGGACGAAAGAGATGGGACGGCAAGCTTTAGCTCGAATGATAATTAAAGAAGAACTTCCCATGAGAATGGTTGAGTGGGATGGTTTCAAGGAATTTGTTGATAGTTTTCAAAGAGACTTCAAAATTCCATCTCGAAGAACGGTAACAAGAGATATTGAGCACATTTACAGAAAAGAGAAATTTCAATTGGCTAATTACATCAAAAAAAGTGGTCAACGAATATGTTTAACAACTGATACTTGGACTTCCAACCAAAACATTAACTACATGGTATTGACAGGACATTTTCTTGATGGAGATTGGAAGCTTCACAAGAAAATTTTAAATTTTTGTAAGATTGAAGGTCATAGAGGAGAAACAATTTCAATGCAGCTTGAAAAATGTTTGCAAGAATGGGGAACCGAGAAGATCTTTAGTATTACAGTTGATAATGCTTCATCGAACAAAGTTGCCATCGGACAGTTGGTTAGAATTCTGAGACATGGCAAGGGGTTGGTGTTAGACGGTGCTTACGTCCATGTGCATTGCTTCGCACACATTCTTAACTTAATTGTTGCTGAAGGCCTCAAAGAATATCAGACATCAATTGACAGAGTACGAAAAGCGGTAAAATATGTTAAATCTTCACCTCAAAGGTTACAAGCATTCAAGAGTTGTATAGACAGTCTAAAGATCAAATTTAAAGGTAATGTGACACTTGACGTGCCTACCCGATGGAATTCAATGTATCTAATGTTGGACAATGCTGAAAAATACTCCACAGCTTTTGAGCTATTAGCAGATTCTGATAGGAGTTTTCGGTTCGACATTGATTCTGATAGTATTGGTCCTCCCACACTTGATGATTGGAATGAAATTCGAGAATTATGCAAGTTCCTAAAGGTCTTTTACGACACTACTATTAAAGTTTCAGCATCTCTACATATTACAGCACATAAATATGTTATTGAAGCATGTGAGATCAAGGTTAACATTCAGAAATTGGTCGATTCTGAGAACTCAGTATTGAAAAATATGGCACTTGGAATGATGACCAAGTTTGACAAGTATTGGGGAGGCTTTGACAAATTTAATATCCTTTTCTTTATAGCCATTCTATTCGATCCAAGGTGCAAAACTAAGATAGTAAAACATTGTCTTGGTATTTTATTTGGCGAGGACAAAGTTTCTGATTTATACAAACGAGTAGAAGATGTATTAGAAAAGTTGTATATGGAATACAAAGACGACGACGGTCCTGAGGATACTACTATTGGACATCAAGAAACGGGCGATGATCTAGTTTCAAAGTATTTTGATAGTGTGCTTGACTCAGTTGATGTTACGTCTGAATGCCAAAGTTATTTGAACGACAAACTTATTCAACACTCAAAAAATTTAGATATACTAGCTTGGTGGAAAGTACAAGAATCTACGTATCCAGTGTTGAGTCAAATTGCGAGAGATGTGTTAATCATTCCAATCTCTACGGTACCTTCTGAGTCGGCTTTTAGTTGTGGAGGACGTATCATTAGTTCATCACGTACCTCTCTCTTATCATCGACAGTGGAAGCGATAATTTGCACTCAAAGTTGGATTCGTTCTACGATTCCAACTTTATATGAAGATATGCAATTGTGGAGGATTATGAGACTATCGACGAAGGTACATAATTACTAAAAAAATAATGTCAAATATTTACTCTTTAATTATAGTTTATTTTCTAACTCTTTTTCTCTGAATTTTTTTGGAACTAGTAGCCTTCAATCGTGAGAATGCTTCAACTTCTAACATAGAAATTTTTGAAGATGAAGATGAAATAATTATTGGCTAACGGTATTTTATTTATCATATTACTTAATTTGTTTTGTTGAAGCTGACGACTATCTATAAATTAATCATATGTGTTTTATGTTGTTGAATTTTGCAGATTACAAGAATGATTTTTGTCTTTTTTTTTTATGATGAATATTTGTATTGGATTTGCATTGGACATTTGTATTGAATATTTGTATTGGATATATGCTTTTTTTTTGTATTGGATATTTGTATTGGATATCATGTATTGGACATTTTGCATTGGATATTTGATACATTTATTTATACTTCTAATTTTTTTAATTCGATATATGAACCAAATCAAACCAACCCAACCCAAACCGAAACCGTTTGGGTTGGGTCGAAATATTTTTATTTGGTTTGGGTTTTGGGTTTGGCGTAGGAACCAAAACCCAAATGGGTTGGGTCGGTCGGATAACAACCCAACCCAACCCAACCCATGCCCACCCCTAGTTGAAAGTGCTACTGAGTTTTGTTTCTTAGAAAACCATGAAACTAATGATTCTCCTAGAAATTGACAAGAGCCACTAGTGCTCTTTCTATCAACAAGGCTCTTGGCATAATCCGAATCTGTATATCTAATTAAGTTAAGCGAGGTTCCCTTGGGATACCATAATCCTAAATTTGCTGTTCCACTTAAGTATTTGAAAATTCTTTTGACAGGTTTTAAATGGGATTCTTTAGGTGCCGCTTAAAATCTAGCACAAAGACATACAGTAAAAAGAATATTGGGTCTACTTGCGGTTAGATATAGAAGAGATCCAATCATACCACGATATTTCTTAATGTCCACAACTTGACCATTTTCATCTTTGTCGAATTTAGATGTGGTACTCATGGGAGTTCTAGAGGATTTGCAAGAGTCCAATCTGAATCTCTTAAGCAATTCTTTGACGTAATTTTCCTGACAAATGAATGTTCCCTCTAAGGATTATCTAATTTGGAGTCCTAGAAAGAATTTAAGCTCTCTCATCATGCTCATTTCAAATTCATCTTGCATGAGAGAAGCGAAGTTATCGTAAAGCTTTTTGTTTGAGGCTCCAAAGATGATATCGTCCACATAAATTTGGACAAGTAACAAATCATCACCATCGTGTTTAGTGAAGAGGGTTGAATGAATTTTTCCCATTTTCAACTCTCTCTCTAAAAGAAAGTTCTTCAACCTATCATACCAAGCACGAGGAGCTTGTTTAAGACCATAAAGAGCTTTATGAAGCTTATAAACGTGGTGTACATTGTCAAAGGCTTCAAAGCCAGTAGGTTGCTCCACATATACTTCTTCCATTAAATAACCATTTAGGAAGGCACTCTTAACGTCCATTTGAAATAGAGTGAAATTTTTCTGGCACGCATAGGCAAGTAGCATGCGAATTGACTCCATTCGTGCTACTGGTGCAAAGGTTTCTTCAAAATCTATCCCCTCTTCTTGATTTTATCCTTTTGCAACCAATCTTGCCTTGTTTCTAATGACAACACCATGTTCATCTAGTTTATTCTTGAATACCCATTTAGTTCCAATGATGATGCGATCATTAGATCTAGGAACTAACTCCCATACTTGGTTTCTCTCAAATTGATTTAGTTCCTCTTGCATGGCCATTATCCAGTTTTCATCCAATATGGCCTCATCAAATTTCTTAGGCTCCACTTGAGAAATAAAAGCTACATTAGCACACAAGTTCCTAAGAGAGGCTCTAGTTTTGACGCCCAAACTAGGATTACCTACAATGTCTTCTAAGGGATGACTTTTGGAATATCTTCATTCTTTAGGTAAGCCATCATTGACAATGTTACTTGGCTCTAATCCTAGAGAGCTTGAAGGACTTTTTGAAGGGATGACATCTAAAGAACTTTTCTCATTGTCATCTAGACTCAAAGAATCCATCTAAAGGTGGAGACGACTCATCAAAGGTAACGTGCATAGATTCCTCAACAACTTGGGTCCTCTTATTGAATACCCTATAAGCCTTGCTAGACAAAGAGTATCCAAGGAAGATTCCAAAATCCGTCTTTGAATCAAATTTTTCTAGGTTGTCCTTGGTGTTTAAAATATAACATTTGCATCCAAAGGGCCTAAAATACTTAACACTAGGATTTTTACCCGACCATAGTTCATAGGGGGTCTTTTCTAATATTGGACGGATTGATAGTCGATTTATCGAATAGCATGCCGTAGCTACGGCTTCAGCCCAAAAATACTTGGGAAGAGAGTTTTCACTCAGCATTGTCCTAGCAAGCTCTTGAAGAGATCTATTCTTTCTCTCAACAACTCCATTTTATTGAGGAGTCCTAGGAGAGGAGAAATTATGATTGATCCCATTCTTAAGACATAGAAGCTCAAATTTCTCATTTTCAAATTCTCCTCCATGATCACTACAGATAGCTACAATGGAGAGATTTTTTTCATTTTGAACTTTCTTCCTAAAGGAAGAGAAAATCTCAAAAGTCTCATCCTTAGATCTAAGAAAGTATACCCAAGTAAATCTTGAGAAATCATCAACAATTACAAGGGCATAATGTTTGCCACCTAGGCTAGCTACTTTAGAAGGGCTGAAAAGATCTAAGTGGAGAAGCTGGAGAGGTTAGGAGGTTGAAATAACCGATTTGGAAGAAAATGAGGATTTTATTTGTTTCCCCATTTGACATGCATCACAAATCTTATCCTTCTCAAATGAAATCTTTGGAAGGCCTCTAACTAAGTTCTTCTTCGCAATCTTAGCTAAGGTATTCATGCTAACATAGCTTAATCTCCTATGTCATGCCCAACTATCTAGAGAGGATGTTGCCCTAAAACATTTTTCATCAAAGCATGCAACATTATCCAAATCAATTGTATAAACATTATCAGATCGATAGCCAATGAATAAGATTTTATCACTTGAGCTATCTTCTAATAAACAAGATTTGGATTAAAAAATTACCTTATATCCCATATCACAAAGTTGACTAATGCTCAATAAATTATGCTTTAAACCATCAACTAAAAGGGCATTTTCAATAATAGGGTAAGAGGGATTACCGATATTGCTAATACCTATAATCTTTCCTTTTTTATTTCCTCTAAAAGAGACATTCCCCTTCTTTTGCTTGATGGAAGAAAATCTTGAAGGGTCTCCCGTCATATGCCTTGAACAACCACTATCGAGGTACCAAAGATTCTTTGCAAGGGAGACTTCTACCTACACGACAAATCAAACAAGTTTNAGCAGAGGAGGAGGCTGCAATATCTTGAAGGGTCTCCCGTCATATGCCTTGAACAACCACTATCGAGGTACCAAAGATTCTTTGCAAGGGAGACTTCTACCTACACGACAAATCAAACAAGTTTCTTGGGTACCCAAACCATTTTGGGTCCTAAAGAGTTAGCATTAGCTCCTTTGGGAACCCATTTCTCAACAACCTTTAATTTTCTAACTTTCGAGTTCACATGACAAGTAAAAGGTTGGTGTCCTATTCTATTGCATTTGTTGCAAACACTAGGTTTCACAAAGAAGTTCTTTTTCTTAGCATGTGATTCATAACCTATGCCAGCCTTATTAAATGTCACCCTTTGATTATCGAGAAGCATGTTTAAATTTTTGCTTCCATTAGTAAACTTCCGAACTATGCCATTCAAATCATTATTTTGCCTCTTTAATCTACTTATTTCACTTTCCAAGAGATTAATTTTACTTTCATGCTCTTTTGTTAACATGGCATGTTCCTTTTTCAATTGCTTATACTAGATTTCAAGATATTGAAATTGTTAAGTAAGTCATTGAAAGCATCAAGAAAATCATTATCCTCGTCTGAATTTTCCAAATCACTAAAGGAGTCAAGTACCTTATCCTCCTTAGCCATGAAGCACATGTTAGCTATCTCCTCGTCTTCGGATGAGGAGCTTGACGAATCACTGTCATCCCAAGTTGCTTTCAAGGCTTTCTTCTTGTAAGCCTTGGGATGCTTCTTGATTCTTGGACAATCCGACTTGTAGTGTCCCAACTTCCCACACTCAAAGCATTTGACTTCTTTTTCCTCTTCTTTAGGATGCTTTTCTTTTCATTGGAACTGCTTTCCTTTCATCCTTTTTCTTTGAAGGAATCTCTTGAATTTCCTTGTAATGAGGGCGACATCTTCATCATCCTCTTCACTTTCATTTTCGATTTTCTCTTGTTTGCTAGATGATGCCTTGAGTGCGATGTCTCTTTTCTTAGTTGGTTCCTTCTCCTTAATTGCTTCCTTCTCATTGGCTTTCATCGTGATCTCATGAGTCATTAGATATTCGATGAGTTCCTCAACTTTTAGAGTCTTGATGTCTTTAGCCTCTTGGATGGCTGTTACATTTGGTTGCCATGCTCTCGAAAGGACTCGAAGAATTTTCCTAACACATTCTTCGTCTGTATAAACTTTACCAAGCACTTTTAACCCATTAGTAATGTTAGTAAACCTTGTAAACATGTAACTAACCAATTCATCACTTTGCATAGAAAACAATTCATATTCATGCACAAGCATAGGGCTTAGTCCATACTACTTATGGCTTAGTCCATACTACTTATGGCTTAGGGCATAAGGCTTAGATCTTAGGGCTTTGGACTTAGGGCTTACATTTTAGGCTAAGGGCTTAGGGCTTTGAACTTTGACCTTAGGGCTTAATGATTGGGGCTTTGGACTTAAACATAGGGCTCATGGAATTGGACTTTGGGCTTTGGGCTTTGGGTTTTGGGCTTAGGCTTATGATTGCTTTGGGCTCAAAGCTTAGGGGTTAAGGCTTTGGACTTTTAGCATAGGGATTAAGGTTTAGAGTTTAGTTTTTTTGAGCTTAGGCCTTTGGGTTAAGGACTTAAGGCTTAAAGCTTATGGCGAAGGGTTTAGGACTTTAGGCTTAGGGCTTAGGGCATAGGGCTTAAGGCATACGTTTTAGGGTGATGGGCTTAGGGCTTTTAACATTGGGCTTAGGGCTTAGTGCTTAGGGTTTTAGACTTTAGGCTTAGAGCTTAGGGCTTATCCCTTACTACTTCTTAGGGCTTAGTGCCTAGGGGGTTGGGCTATGGGCTTTGTGCTTAAGATTTAGGGGTTAGGGTTTTAAGCCTAGGTTAGGGCTTTAAGAATATTTCTTAGGGCTTAAAGTTTAGGTCTTTGGGCTTTTGGCTTAGGGCTGAAGGATTAGGGCTTAAGAGTTAGGGCTTTGGGGTTAAGACTTTGGGATTATGGAAAAAGGATTTGGGCTCAAGGCTTGAGTCTTTGGCCTAAGGGCTCACAATTTATTGTTTAGGACTAGGGCTTACAACTTTGGGATTAAGGCTTAGGGTTCTCTGCTTAGGGCTTTAGAATTTAGGCTAAAGGCTTTGAGATTCGGCTTACGTGTTACGACTTAGGCCTTAGGGTTTAAAGTTTTGGGGCTTAGGGATTAAGGATTAGGGGTTTGGACTTTGGGTTAAGGGCTTAGGGCGAAGTGCTTAGGATTAAGGACTTAGGACTTAGGGCTTATGATTGAGGATTTAGGACTGAGGGCTTTGAATTTTTGGGTTATGGCATTAGCCTTAAGGCTTAAGGCTTAGGGCTTTTCCTTATGTTTTATGACATTTGGCTTAGGGTTTATGACTTTAAGCTTAGACTTAGGGATTAAGGCTTAAGAATTTAGGTTAAGGGCTATGGGCTTCAATACTGCTTCAGGCTTAGTTGTTTAGGGCTTTAGCCTTAGAGCCTAGTGCTTATGGCTTAGGGCTTTGGGATTTTGGCTCAGGGCTTTGGGATTTTGGCTTAGGGATTGGGGTTAAAGCTTTCGACTTAAGCCTTTGGACTTAGGGCTTACAGCATACGTCTTAGGGCTTAAGGCTTCGGGAATCGGACTTAGGGCTGTGAGCTTTGGTCTTAGGGTTTTTGGCTTTGGAACTTGGGGTTAAGGCTTCTGAATTAGGGCTTAGTGCCTAAGGCTTAGGGCTTATGACTTAGATTTTACGTGTTTAAGCTTAGGGCATAGAGCTAATTGCTTAGTCCATAGTACTTATGGCTTAGGGTATAGGGCTTAGATCTTAGGGCTTTGGACTTAGGGCTTACATTTTAGGCTAAGAGCTTAGGGCTTTGAACTTTGACCTTAGGGCTTAATGGTTGGGGCTTTGGACTTAGACATAGGGCTCATGGATTTGGACTTTGGGCTTTGGGCTTTGGGCTTAGGCTTTTGGGTTTAGGGCTTAGGGCTTTGGAAAGATTGCTTTGGGCTCAAAGCTTAGCGGTTGAGGCTTTGGGCTTAGGGCATAGGGCTTAAGGCATACGTTTTAGGGTGATGGGCTTAGGGGTTTTAACATTGGGCTTAGGGCTCAGTGCTTAGGGTTTTGGACTTTAGGCTTAGAGCTTAGGGCTTATCCCTTACGACTTCTTAGGGCTTAGTGCCTAGGGGGTTGGCGACATGCCATGGATTTGCATGCCAAGCAAAGTAATCACCCGAGCCCGAGCTCGGAGTTTTTCTAAGATGTTTGTTAATTTTGCAGGAAAATTAATTGAAGAATTATACATTTGTAAGCCAACTTTGGAGGATCAAACAAGGCCAAAACACATGATAAATTGGCGTGGAGAAAAGGAGGATTTGCAACAAAAAACCGAGAGCTCTGGAATCAAGCCCGAACCCGAACCCGATTGAAGTACCACGTTGCATGGCGAGTTGGAGTCCCATGCAAAAGTGATCAAGGGTTCCACGACTTAACTCTTGTAATACCAGTGTACAAACTAAGTGTTTTTACGCTATCTAATGCTTCAACTAGAAATTTGTTTGAAGTTATACATACTGAATTATGAGTAAGAAAAGAAAGCGAATTGGAGTATGACACATGTCACTATAGGATTCATACCAAATCATGATTAAGACATAATTAGTAAAAATTATGGGATCATTAAGGTTTACTAATCATGATTAATTAAGTTAACCCTGAGGATTAGCTTAGAACTAATGTGAATTAATTAGTTAAGCTAAACATGATTTAAATAATAATAATGAAGGTATTTTAGCAAATAATAGAGCAGGTTATGGTAAAATGGTAAAAGTAAATAGATAAATTTGGCAAAATAGTAATTTCACCCCATGAAC
>QAOC01046803.1:156495-238539 GCA_003255005.1 Begonia fuchsioides
TGTCCCCTTAGGTGGACTCAAGTTTGTGGTCTCTCGTTCCTTGCCAGGAAGCCCCAATGACAAGGAATGATAGAAATTAAAGGAATGAAAGACCCAGAATAAAACGAAAAGAAAAGTTTTACTTATGCATATCATGTACATGTTCATGCATATTTATACTACTTGCTGAGCCTTATGCTCATAGATAAGTTTTATCATGTAGGTGAGGAAGACGTACACTAAGAGGTGTACGAGATGGATCGCTTTGTTCATGGAGGTGGTCGATGTTGTTTGAGCGGATTTTGATCTGTGGCAAGGATTTTGAAGAATCGTAAATAATGGTTAGGAGAAGAAGTTTTTAACTTTGTACATATAACTTGTAAATAGTTGGGACGGGAGATCTTAGCTGTGAAAGGTTTCGCCGCCTGCACCCTCCAAGTTTTGACGGGCAATCATCAGACCCAGCATATGCTGAAGAGTGGGTTCGTACACTTAAAGATATGTTTGATTATGCTAAAATGGAAGATCGAGAGAAAGTTAATTGTGCAGCATATATGTTAGCCAAAGATGCACGATATTGGTGGGACACTGTGAAGGCCACCAATAATGTTCAAACCATGATGTGGCAGCAGTTCAAAGAAGTGTTTTACGAGAAGTATTTTAGTCGCACGGTCAGGACAAGTAAACTAGTGGAGTTTGTACAACTACGTCAAACCGGAAGTGTGGCTGAATATGTATGGAAATTCGAATCCCTGGCTTGTTTTGCTAGCCATTTAGTTAGCAACAATGAGCACAAAGTGCATCAATTCACCCAAGGCCCGAAAGCTGAAATTTATAGGGGTATAAAAATTTCAGGTAGGCATGAATTACCGTACTCATCTGTGGTAACTAAAGCATTCGAAATAGAAGAAGCTGAGGTTAAATTTCAACAACATCGAGAGAATGTTCAGAAATTTTACACTGAAGGGCAGTCATCTAGAGATAAGAGATGGCAGACTGCAACGAAAGGTAAAAGACAAGGAGAAGAATTACAAAACCAAGGCAGAGAAAATAAAATTCAGAAGTCTTCCCAACCACCACAATGCCCAAAATGTAAAAGAGAACATTCAGGAGAATGCTTGAAAGGCACTGGACAATGTTATAAATGCAAGCAACCAGGGCACATCTCCAAGTTTTGCCCGATGCAAGAAAAGGAGATATCAAAGGTGACACCGCGTGTTTTTGCAATGATAGAACCAGAAGAGGCAAATGAATCTGCAGTGGTGTCAGGTACCATTTATATTATGGATATACCTGCTTATACATTGATTGATTTAGGTGCAACTCATTCGTTTATCTCACTTGAGTTTATATGTATGCTTAATTGCTACCCACAAGAAGCAGAGTATGAGTATGATGTGATGCTACTTTCGGGTGAGCATTTACATTTAAGCCATGTGTTACGAGAGTGCATAGTTAAGATAGATTGATAGGATACTATATGCTGATTTCATAGTCATGAAAATGAAGGGTTATATGCAATTCTGGGAATGGACTGGCTGCATCGACATTATGCAAAAATTAATTGTAGGACCAAGATTGTTTATTTTCATCATCCGAATGAAAAAATTTGTTCTTTTCAAGCAGTTAAGTGTGCAAAGAAAATGCCGATTATATCAACTCTTAATGCTCAACAATTACTGAAAAGCGGGTGTGAAGGATTCTTGGCAAGTACTAGTGATACTAAAAGACAACCAAGTATCCAACTGAAGGAGATCCCGGTAGTGCAAAATTTTACAGAAGTTTTTCTAGATGATCTTCCTGGTTTGCCACCAGACTGGGAGATTGAATTTGTAATTGATGTATACCCTGGCGCAGAACCGGTATCTAAAAACTCGTATAGGATGGCCCCAGCTGAATTGAAGGAGCTAAAAAGTCAATTGGAAGAATTGATGAGGCAGGGGTTCATTCAGCCAAACTTTTTCCCCTTGGGGAGCTCTCGTATTATTTGTAAAGAAGAAAGATGGAACAATGAGAATGTGCATCGATTACAGAGAGTTGAATAAGTTGACGGTAAAAAATAAGTATCCTTTACCACGAATAGATGATTTATTCGATCAACTCATTGATGCACGAGTTTTCTCAAAGATAGACTTACGTTCGGGTTATTATCAGCTTAAAGTGAAGTCTGAAGATATTCCAAAGACAGCATTTCGTACAAGGTATGGATATTATGAGTTTTTGGTAATGTCCTTTGGATTAACAAATGCGCCTGCAGCATTTATGGACTTAATGAATAGAGTGTTTCGAGAATATTTAGACAGATTTATCATCGTATTTATCGATGATATCCTTATCTATTCTAGAAGCAAAGAAGAACAATCGAAGCATTTGGAGATTATTTTAGATAAATTAAGGCAACACAAGTTATATGCAAAATTTTCTAAATGTGAATTTTGGCTAGATCGAGTGAATTTTCTCGGCCATGTTATCAACGAAGATGGTATATCCGTGGATCCAGCAAAGATTCAAACAATCAAAGATTGGCCACAGCCAAGGAATGTGGGAGATGTAAGGAGTTTTCTTGGACTTGCAGGCTATTATCGAAAATTCATGGAAGGATTTTCAAAAATTGCTATGCCTTTAACTCGATTAACCAAGAAGAACATGAAATTCTGGTGGTCATTTGATTGTGAACAAAGTTTTCAGGTATTAAAAGATAAACTGACCACATCCCCAGTATTAAAACTTCCAAATGAAGATGGACGTTTTAGTATTTACTGCGATGCATCAAAAATAGGCCTTGGATGTGTACTTATGCAAGAGGGGAAGGTGATTGCATATGCATCAAGGCAACTAAAAGAATATGAGAAAAACTACCCAACACATGATTTAGAGCTTGCTGCTGTAGTTTTTGCTCTCAAGATATGGAGACACTATCTATATGGAAAGTCATGTGAAGTATATTCCGACCATAAAAGTTTGAAGTATATTTTTACACATAAAGAGCTTAATATGCGACAATGGAGATGGTTGGAATTCGTCAAGGATTATGACTTTGAAATTAAGTACCATCCGGGAAAAGCCAACGTTGTTGCCGATGCATTAAGTTGAACAACAGGCTTTAAGCAACCAACATTATCGGCTTTATCGGTTGCATTACAATCGGAGATCCAAAAATTTGATCTGGAGCTTATAACGGAAGTAACTAGTAAGATAGCTGCATTAACGGTTAGACCTACAGTTTTAGATGAGATCAAAGAGGCACAATTAGAACTTGGCCTAGATTTTCAGAACAGGAGTTAGCACCAACAGGTTCCTCCCATTTCACCATCGGCCATTCGGTTGGGTGAAGTTTGAAAACATGCATGAAAAACATTTTCGTTCTTTTGGTAAGACATGATGCATGAAAATGGCATACGTGCACAACATGACATTCATAACATAAACATAAAGCATGCATAAAACATCTCTCAATCAACATAAACAAACGTCTCCAAATGAAGATAAGGGCTTTTGGCTTAGGGCTGAAGGATAAGGGCTTAGGAGTTAGGGCTTTGGGGTTAAGACTAAGGGATTATGGAAAAAGAATTTGGGCTCAAGGCTTGAGTCTTTGGCCTAAGGTCTCACAATTTATTGTTTAGGACTTTGGGCTTACAACTTTGGGATTAAGGCTTAGGGTTTTCTGCTTAGGGCTTTAGAATTTAGGCTAAAGGTTTTGAGATTCGGCTTACGTGTTACGACTTAGGCCTTAGGGTTTAAAGTTTTGGAGTTAGTGCTTAGGGATTAAGGATTAGGGGTTTGGACTTTGGGTTAAGGGCTTAGGGCGAAGTGCTTAGGACTTAGGACTTAGGGCTTATGATTGAGGACTTAGGACTGAGGGCTTTAAATTTTTGGGTTAGGGCATTAGCCTTAGGGCTTTAGCCTTACAGCCTATTGCTTATGGCTTAGGGCTTTGGGATTTTGGCTCAGGGCTTTGGGATTTTGGCTCAGGGATTACAACATACATCTTAGGGCTTAGGGCTTCGGGAATCGGACTTAGGGCTGTGAGCTTTGGTCTTAGGGTTTTTGGCTTTGGAAATTGGGCTTAAGGCTTCTGAATTAGGGCTTAGTGCCTAAGGCTTAGGGCTTATGACTTAGATTTTACGTGTTTATGCTTAGGGCATAGAGCTAATTGCTTAGTCCAGACTACTTATCGCTTAGGGCATATGGCTTAGATCTTAGGGCTTTGGACTTAGGGCTTACATTTTAGGCTAAGGGCTTAGGGCTTTGAACTTTGACCTTAGGGCTTAATGGTCGGGGCTTTGGACTTAGACTTAGGGCTCATGGATTTGGACTTTGGGCTTTGGGCTTTGTGACACGAAAATTGAATGGGAAAACGAACACTTTCTAGATTCGGGTGGAAAAGGGTGGAAATCTGGCTAAGCAGAAAACAGAGGGAACTTGTGGATAACAGATCTCAAAAACGGTGGTGGTATTTGGCCTGAAATTTTGAGGAGGCGTAGATTAAGAAAGGTAAAAGGTTACCTCAAAATATGAAAGAAGTCTCATGAGAATATTGGAAGATATGTAGACAGGTGTGAAAATGGACAGAAGGTATTAAGAAAATATGGGCTTTCAAGATGAAGAATGGAAGGAAGAGCTAATGATCTACACACTCACACTAAAGACCACGAGTGTGGCTATAGATATGTAGTAAGAATGGAAGGAAGAGCTAATGAACAACTCCGGGGTTGCTCTCAGTTGCCAGAAGTCCACCGGGAGGCCGAGTCTTGTGATCAAGAAGATCGACAAGGAAATTGACAATGCAAAGCAAAGTTTTTCAAATTAACCAAAGACCCCCTACAATGCTCAGGGAGTTGAGCTTAAAACATGCACAAAGCTGCATGGGAAAAGGACTCAAATCGGATGGCTCATGGAAGCTTACCCGATTTGACCACACACAAAAAGGGGGGAAAAGTCACCCCTTGACCAAACTGTTTTGGGACTATTCTAAGCCAGCATCCCTATATGCGTGAGCCACCCTAGAGCCACCAAAATGCAGCCTAATTAACAGGTCTGCCACTCCTAAGATGATCCCCTAAGGGAGTCAAAAGACTCTCATGAAAAGAAATGCAAAAACCAACGTTAAAGTTTGTGCACAAAAAGAAACACACAAAAACTTAAAGTAAAAAGTCTCCCTCTTCCACTTCAATTGGTCTTGGGCTTGCTTCCCATTGGCTGGTCTCCTTATAATCCTCCTCACAACTCCCTTGGAAGGTCCAACTCGGGTTCGGGATATTAACAACGTCCGCCGGCTTCTCTATGTAATTCACGGAGTGCTTAGGCCTCTCTTGATCCATTAGAGTTTGTTCGACAATGCTAAATCGTTGCATAAGCTTCCCTACAAAAAGAGCACACGTGTTAGAATATTCCCGAGCTCGGGCTCGGGTAATTGGTCCGTGATGTTTGGTTAAGGGTGAGGTATTTCGGGGCATGTCATCCTCCCGGGGTATTTGAGGATTTGCCCTCAAATCAAGTTGTAACTCTTCCTCCTCCTTATCCTCCTCTTCATTAGCAAACATAAGGTGATATATCTTGGACGTTGAAGGTGGCTGAAACTCCATATTCTCCCGGAAGCTCGAGCTTGTAAGTATTCGGATTAATCTTTTCGAGAATTTTAAAGGGCCCATCAGCTCTTGGTGCAAGCTTCGATCCCCTTTGCTTTGGAAATCTCTCCTTCCTTAAGTGTAACACCAAACGAAATCTCCCGCTTTGAATTGTGTTTCTTTCCTCCCACGGTTGGCGTATTTGGCATAGTTCTCATTGGCTTTTTGGACCATTTTACTCACCTTTTCATGCATGTTTTTCACTAGTTCGGCTCTCTTCACCCCATCCGTATTGGCAATCTCTTTGGACGGAATTGGTAACAAATCTAGTGGGGTGAGAGGGTTAAACCCACACACGACCTCAAAAGGAGTCATTCAGGTTGCGCTATGCATGTTGCGGTTGTAGGCAAATTCTATATAAGGGAGTTGAATGTCCTAATCCGAGAGTTTCTTGCTAAGGATACTCCTTAATAGACTTCCCAAAGTTCGGTTGACCACCTCTGTTTGTCCATCGGTTTCTGGATGGAACGCGGTGCTAAAAAGTAGTTTAGTCCCTACCCTTCTCGATAGGGTCTTCCAAAAGGCACTTAAGAACTTGGTGTCCCGATCCGAGACTATGGTCTTCGGAATACTATGTAGATGCACCACTTCCTTGAAAAAAAATTCGGCTATGTGTGAGGCATCATCGATCTTTGAGCATGCTAGGAAATGAGTCATCTTTGAGAACCGGTCCACTACCACCATAATAGAATCCTTTGCTCTACAAGTCCGAGGAAGTCCGAGCACAAAATCCATACTTACTTCTACCCAAAGATGACTAGGCACGGGTAGAGGGAGGTAGAGTCCATGAGGTAGCACTCGGCTCTTGGCATTCTTGCAAATTATGCACCTCTCTACCACCTTGTGCACATCTCGGAATAAATGAGGCTAGTAAAAATGTTCATTGAGAGCCTCTAAGGTCTTTTTTTCTCCAAAATGGCTTGCTAGGCCGCCACCATGAGCTTCTTTAATGAGAGACTCCAGGATGCTTCCGCTTGAGATGCAAAGTTTTCCTCCTTTGAATAAGTATCCGTCCATGATGTGATATCCACAATCTTCTTTATTAAGACTCATGTCATACCACTTGCTGAAGTCTTGGTCTTCCTTGTAGGCCTCTTTGATCCACTCAATGCCAAAAAATTTAGTTGAAAGTTTGGTTAGGAGGACAAACCTCCTTGAGAGGACATCGGCCACCACATTGCATTCTCCCTTTTTATACTTGATTTTATAGGGGTACCTTTCAAGGAACTCAACCCACTTGACATGCCGCCTATTTAACTTGCCTTGGCTCTTGATGTGCTTGAGGGCTTGATGGTCCGAGTGTATAATAAATTCTTTGGATAATATATAGTGTTGCCACACTTCCAAAGCCCGGATAACCGCATAGAACTCCCTGTCGTAGGTCGAGTAATTTAGGGCAGCACCTTTGAGCTTCTCACAAAAATATGCAAGTGGCTTTCCTTCTTGCATAAGGACAGCTCCTACTCCCACCCCGGAGGCATCGCACTCCACCTCGAAGACTTTGTGGAAGTCGGGAAGGCTAAGTACGGGTGCATGGCAAAGCTTTTGTTTGATGAGCTCGAAACTTTCTTGACAAGTTGTGGACCATTCAAAGTCTCTCCCCTTCTTAGTGCAATCCGTTAAAGGGGCCACAATGGAACTAAAACCTTGAATGAATCTTCGGTAAAAGGAGGCAAGGCCGTGGAAACTACTCACTTCCGAAACACTCCTTGGAATTGGCAAATCCCGAATGGCCTCCACCTTAGCTTCATCCACTTCCATACCCTCCCTTGATATAATAAACCCGAAAAAGTGTATCCTCTCTTGCACAAAGGCACACTTCTTTAGATTACCAAATAATTTAGTAGCTCGGAGAGTATCAAATAGCAACTTAAGATGTCCTCGGTGACTATTCAAATCCATTCTATATACCAATATGTCATCAAAGTAAACCACCACAAATTTTCCTAAGAAATCTCTAAGCACGAAATGCATAAGTCTCATAAAAGTACTAGGGGCATTTGATAGCCCGAAAGACATCACTAACCATTCGAAGAGCCCATATTTTGTTTTGAAAGCCGTCTTCCATTCATCTCCCTCCTTCATTCGGATTTGGTGGTATCCACTCTTCAAATCAACTTTGGAGAAGCAAGATGCCCCACTAAGTTCATCCAACATGTCTTCGAGCCGCGGGATTGGAAATCTGTACTTGATGGTTATTTGGTTGATGGCTCGGCTATCTACACACATTCGAAAACTACCATCTTTCTTTGGAACCAAGAGGGCGGGGACAGAGCACGGACTCAAGGATTCTCGAATGTGGCCCTTGTCCAATAGTTCTTGAACTTGTCTTTGTAGTTCTTTTGCCTCCTCGAGATTTAATCTATATGAAGGCTGATTTGTTAATACTGCTCCTGGTTGAAGACCTATTTGATGCTCGATTCCCCAAAGTGGTGGTAACCCTTGGGGAAGTTCTTCCGGAAATATGACTTTGTACTCCTCAATTAGTTCTCGGATCTCCATGGGAGTGTCTCCAATTTCTTCCAACCTTTCTCGGAACATCACAAGTACCATAGGACCTCCCTCTAGGATTGTTCTCAATAACTCTTTCTTGGTCATAAATAGATTGGTTTTGGCCGCCCCTTCCTTCCTTGTAACCTCATCTTTGGCTACTTGATCTGGTCCAAGGGGAGCTAATTTGATGGCCCTACCCTCATACTTAAATGAAGCTACTATCGGGTGTGATGATGTTTTTAGGCCAAGTTTTTCAACAAGGTCTCGGGAAGCTACATTGGTGCAACTACCTCCATCAATTATGAGTGAGCAAACCTTCCCTTGAATGAGGCATCTACTATGGAAAATATTTTCCCTTTGGAAGTCTTCTTTTCGGGTTTGAGACGTGAGGACTCTTCGGATCACCATTAGGAGGGGTCCCTCTTGTGCATGGTAAACTTCTTCTTCGGGCGCTTGATTATCGACCTCTTCTTCAATCACCTCATCTTCACTCACCACCTCATTCGTATCCTCTCTAAGGATCATGACCCTTTTGTTAGGGCATTGAGAAGCAATGTGCCCTAAGCCAAGGCATTTAAATCACTTGATTTCTCTTGCTCTGGGTCGGTTGGTGTCAACATTCGGTTTTGTTTCTCCATCCTTCTTCTGTATCCAAGGTTTTGGGAATTCAGGCTTCACTTCTGCTCTCAGAAATGGTTTTTAGGGAGGATTGGTCTTAGGAATAAATCGGTTGGTTGTTCCCTTCCCTTTTCTTTTCACTTGCCTTTCCACCTTCAATGCAAGTTGTATAACTGCATCCATGGTGTCGATCGGTTGCAGCTCCACTATGTCACCAATATCTTTGTTTAGGCCCCTTAGAAACGTTGCTATGATTTGCTCCTCAGGTTCCTCAAGATCTTGTTGAAAAACTTCTCCACATCGAATCCTAAGGGTCTCAAATCAGTCAAATACTCCTCCACTGATGGGGATTCTTGTTTCAAAGTTTGTAGTTGGAGGAAAAGCTCTTGCTTATAGTGACTCGGCACAAACCGTCTTCTCATTAATAACTTCATAGCCCTTCAAGTGGGGACCTCATCCTCACCGTCACGTCTCCTTTGGGCTTTCAAACTATCCCACCAAAGACTAGCATACCCGTTCAACTCCAAGGATATCAATTGCAATTTGAATTTCTCCGAGTAATTATAGCAATCAAAAACTTTATCAACCTTTTCAACCCAATCAAGGAAAACATCTCCATTACAGGAACCATTGAAGGGTGGAATGGTTACCTTGATATTTCTCATTTCATCATCTCGAGGCTGTGGTTCATTGTGATCAAAGTCATCATCGGAATCATCAATTATTTGTCGCCGGAGTCGCCTTAAGCCGTTTCCTGTTCTTCTTCTTGGAGCAGGAGTTGGAGGGGGCCTCATTGGGGGATTGGTTACCTCCAACCTTTGGAGAAGTATGTCGAACCTTCTATTAAGCTCATCTATCTAGCCTTGGAAGCTAGATTCTGCAGGGTTCGGACTTGGGGTTTGAGGTTGAATGCTCGGGTTGTTTGGTGGAATGAGCACTCGATTGTGGTTAAAGTTTGCTCCACTTCGAGTCGTCATGCTCCAAATTTCAAGGTAGCTAAATAAAACAGAGAAGAATGGAAGGTGGGAGGGGATTAATGGCTCTGATACCAAATGACACGAAAACTGAATGGGAAAACGAACACTTTCTAGATTCGGGTGGAGAAGGGTGGAAATCTGGATAAGTAAAAAATAGAGGGAACTTGTTGATAGCAGATCTCAAAAACGGTGGTGGTATTTGGCCTGAAATTTTGAGGAGGCGTAGATGAAGAGAGGTAGAAGGTTACCTCAAAATATGAAAGAAGTCTCACAAGTAGAATAGAAGATATGTAGATGGGAGTGAAAATGGACAGAAGGTAGCCTGAAAATGGTATGTGCGAGTAGATTCAGAAAATATGGGCTTTCGAGATGAAGAATGGAAGGAAGAGCTAATGATCTCCACACTAACCCTCAAGACCATGAGTGTGGCTGGAGATATGTAGTAAGGATAGGTCCTCCTAGCTTGGAAGGATGACCAACTCCGGGGTTGCTCTCGGTTGCCGGAAGTCAACTGGGAAGCCGAGTCTTGGGATCGGAAGATCGACAAGGAAATTGACAATGCAAAGCAAAGTTTTTCAAATTAACCAAAGACCCCCAACAATGCTCAGGGAGTTGATCTTAAAACATGCACAAAGCTGCATGGGAAAAGGACTCAAATCGGATGGCTCATGGAAGCTTACCCGATTTAACCACACACAAAAAGGGGGGAAAAGTGACCCCTTGACCAAACTGTTTTGGGACAATTCTAAGCCAGCATCCCTACCTCCGTGAGCCACCCTAGAGCCACCAAAATGCAGCCTAATTAACAGGTCTGCCACTCCTAAGATGATCCCCTAAGGGAGTCAAAAGACTCCCATGAAAAGAAATGCACAAACCAACGTTAAAGTTTGTGCACAAAAAGAAACACACAAAAACATAAAGTAAAAAGTCTCCCTCCTCCACTTCAATTTGTCTTGGGCTTGCTTCCCATTGGCTGGTCTCCTTATAATCCTCCTCACAACTCCCTTGGAAGGTCCAACTCAGGTTCGGGATATTAACAACGTCCGCCGGCTTCTCTATGTAATTCACAGAGTGCTTGGGACTCTCTTGGTCCATTAGAGTTGGTTCCACAATGCTAAATCCTTGCATAAGCTTCCCTACAAAAAGAGCACACGTGTTAGAAAATTCCCGAGCTCTGGCACGGGTAATGGCTTCGTGATGTTCGGTTAAGGGTTAGGTATTTCGGGGCATGTCACTTTGGGCTTAGGCTTTTGGGTTAGGGCTTAGGGCTTTGGAATGATTGATTTGGGATCAAAGCTTAGGGGTTAGGGCTTTGGGCTTTTAGCGTAGGGATTAGGTTTAGAGTTTAGTTTTTTTGAGCTTAGGCCTTTTGGTTAAGGACTTAAGGCTTGGAGCTTATGGCGAAGGGCTTTGGACTTTAGGCTTAGGGCTTAGGGCATAGGGCTTAAGGCATACGTTTTAGGGTGATGGGCTTAGGGCTTTTAACATTGGGCTTAGGGCTCAGTGCTTAGGGTTTTGGACTTTAGGCTTAGAGATTAGGGCTTATCCCTTACGAATTCTTAGGGCTTAGTGCCTAGGAGGTTGGGCTATGGGCTTTGTGCTTAGGATTTAGGGGTTAGGGTTTTAAGCCTAGGGTTAGGGCTTTAGGCATATTTCTTAGGGCTTACAGTTTAGGGCTTTGGTCTTTGGGCTTTTGGCTTAGGGCTGAAGGATTAGAGCTTAGGAGTTAGGGCTTTGGGGTTAAGACTAAGGGATTATGGAAAAAGGATTTGGGCTCAAGGCTTGATTCTTTGGCCTAAGGGCTCACAATTTATTGTTTAGGACTTTGGGCTTACAACTTTGGGATTAAGGCTTAGGGTTTTCTGCTTAGGGCTTTAGAATTTAGGCTAAAGGCTTTGAGATTCGGCTCACGTGTTACGACTTAGGCCTTAGGGTTTAAAGTTTAGGGGTTAGTGCTTAGGGATTAAGGATTAGGGGTTTGGACTTTGGGTTAAGGGCTTAGGGCTAAGTGCATAGGACTTAGGACTTAGGGCTTATGATTGTGGACTTAGAACTGAGGGCTTTGAATTTTTGGGTTAGGGCATTAGCCTTAGGGCTTTTGCTTATCGTTTATGACATTTGGCTTAGGATTTATGACTTTAAGCTTAGACTTAGGGATTAGGGCTTTAGAATTTAGGCCAAAGGCTTTGAGATTTGGCTTACGTGTTACGACTTAAGCCTTAGGGTTTAAAGTTTAGGGGTTAGTGCATAGGGATTAAGGATTAGGGGTTTGGACTTTGGGTTAAGGGCTTAGGGCTAAGTGCTTAGGACTTAGGACTTAGGGCTTATGATTGAGGACTTAGGACTGAGGGCTTTGAATTTTTGGGTTACGGCATTAGCCTTAGGGCTTAAGGCTTAGGGCTTTTCCCTATGGTTTATGACATTTGGCTTAGGGTTTATGACATTTGGCTTTAACTTAGGAATTAAGGCCTAAAAATTTAGGTTAAGGGCTATGGGCTTCAATACTTAAGCTTTGAGCTTAGCGTTTAGGGGCTTTAGCCTTAGAGCCTAGTGCTTATGGCTTAGGGCTTTGGGATTTTGGCTCAGGGCTTTAGGGTTACAGCTTTCGACTTAAGGATTTGGACTTAGGGGTTACAACATGTATCTTAGGGCTTAGGGCTTCGGGAATCGGACTTATGTCTGTGAGCTTTGGTCTTAGGGTTTTTGGATTTGGAACTTGTGCTTAAGGCTTCTGAATTAGGGCTTAGGGCCTAAGATTTAGGGCTTATGACTTAGATTTTCGTGTTTAAGCTTAGGGCATAGAGCTAATTGCTTAGTCCATACTACTTATGGCTTAGGGCATAGGGCTTAGATCTTAGGGCTTTGGACTGAGGGCTTACATTTTAGGCTTTGAACTTTGACCTTAGGGCTTAATGGTTGGGGCTTTGGACTTAGACTTAGGGCTCATGGAATTGGACTTTGGGCTTTGGGCTTAGGCTTTTGGGTTTAGGGCTTAGGGCTTTGGAATGATTTCTTTGGGCTCAAAGCTTAGGGGTTAGGGCTTTGGGCTTTTAGCGTAGGGATTAAGATTTAGAGTTTAGTTTTTTTGAGCTTAGGCCTTTGGGTTAAGGACTTAAGGCTTAGAGCTTATGGGGAAGGGCTTAGGACTTTAGGCTTAGGGCCTAGGGCATAGGGCTTATGGCTTAAGGCATACGTTTTAGGGTGATGGGCTTAGGGCTTTTAACATTGGGCTTAGGGCTTAGTGCTTAGGGTTTTGGACTTTAGGCTTAGTGTAACACCCTTGCTTTTTGTGTATGGTACAATGATCTTGTGATTTAGTTTTGATGGTACGGTAAATTAGAAGTTGTGATCGATGAAGTGAAAAAAAAAATGTTGTGTATGAAGGGTTTGAAGGAAAGTTAGAATAAATAAAACTCTCAATCATAAGATTAACCTAAATTAATTAGTGATTATTAGAATGGACACCTCCTACTTGAATGGACACCTTATGCTTTCCTTCACCTCCACCTTAATTTTCTGTGTAAAAATAATATAAATCAAAATATTATTATTAAAGTTAAATAAATATGATTGGTGAATTTTGGGAGCAGCTTAAGTGGGGTGGAATGAGGAGAAAACACCTCATGCTTTCTCCACATCCTCCTTAGCTTTTTTCTATAGAGGGTTTCCAATCAGATAGGGAAAACCACGAAATTCATCTCCTTCTCTCAAGTTCTCTCTAGTTTTGTAGGAGAAAAGTGAAGATTTAAGGATAGTTAAAGTGTGTGAGGGTATTTAGTGCATAAAAGTGAGATTTAGTGTACTATCGAAGCAAGAAAAGAGGAAAACAGGGAAGCTACGAATTTGGAAACTTTGCTGCAAGTTTTCTTTCCTTTAAGGTATCAATTCTTACCCTATATTGATATCTAAGTGCTTGGGTTGGTTCAGAATGGTTGCTAGTGCATGAATTTTAAAGTTGTATCAAGATTTCCCAATTTCGGACAAATCTGCACAGTTTTAGAATTTGAATTATTACAAGGTTTTCGAGTGGTAATTTGATTTTACTCTCTTCAGATGACTTAAAGTAGACATCTTCACAAAAGTTATGACACTTGAATCATCGTAATTGGACTTGTGTATCTCAAGTTATAGTTGTTGGAAGTTACTGCAAAACAGGGTATATCCGAGATTGCTCACTCAATTTTCTTTTATGTATTAAGGTTACCAAGTGATAAGTGTTGAAGATTAAGGGATTAAGTGATCAACTTAAAGCTAAGGACTTCAAGTAAGTAACTCTGAATGTCTTTGGCCCAATTGGGACTACAATACAAAGAGTAGACTTTATGGATTATGATTTGAATTGATTAGGTGCTAGATTAAGTATGGATAATATTCTGTTGGGGTGTATTGCACAATACACCGACCCAAACTCTTGGGATTGTTTGTGTGCTTGTTTGCAATTGTTTGATGATTGATATGTTAAGTTAAATTTAATATTATCATTATAGGTTATATGAATGTTGTATGTCATGCATATGTACAATTGATCATGCATCATGTTTTATAAAAAGAACGAAAATGTTTTACATGCGTGGTTTTCATCATAATTCAACCGGATATTGTGGAGGGAGTAGAGTAAGGTTGTCTCGAGGGAGGCCATATGGTGCCAATCCTCTATTCCGTAATCTTCAATATTCGATATATAAAGCATGTAAGTATCAAGCTATGGGTGAGATGAAATGAGTTGTCTTATAGATCAGACCATATGGTGCTCATGAACCTAAATGGACGAAATGGTGTTCATTGGGCTGCCCGTGAAGAAGACCAAATGGTGCTTTTCCCTCCTTGTACGTTGTGACGCCCACACCAAAGTAAAAGTATCAAGAAATCAAATGAAACAAAAATGGAACATGTTTTAAGAAATGCATATTCATGTAGGCATTAAGGAATCATGTATGATTATTTACTAAGCCTTAAGCTCAATAGATTAAGCTTTGTATTGTAGGTGATGAGATTAGTAGTGAGGAGGTTTTTCCTTATCATTGATACAACGTGGTGGAGGACGTATAGCCGGTGCTAATGCTTGGATCGTTAAGTGACGACCGGTGGGAGATGTATTTTGATGTTTAGTGTTTTCGAAAAATGTTTTGAAATATGTAATGTTTAAAAGAGATTGACAATACATATTTATGGAAGTTTGTAAATTAACCTTATATTTTGAACGAATACAATGCTTGATTAATAAATTTTATATAGTTAATTGGTGTTCTTATGGAATGGATTTAACTATATGTCTTCTGCTGTAGTTTTTATAAAATGTGTTAAAATAGTATTTTTCTTATTCATAAAAAGCAAGTATGAAAATGAGATGTGACAAGTGTTGTATCAGAGCCCACCAGGTTTTAAAATCTATTCTGTAGACTACTTAACGATACAAGCTTCGCACGGGAATACTTCACTCACTGTAAGTATTATTTTATATGAAATGTTTAATTGTGTTTATATGCATTGTCTGTGATAATGTTAGGATTAGCTGAAATCATGCCGAGAGGAAGAAGAGCCGCTAATAAGGGGACTAGTAGTGGAGATGTGGTTGACAAGTTAGTGCATAAGATTGGTAGACAATTTGAGTACTTGGAAGATTATAGGACAAAGAATGCACAAGGAGGTGATCAAAGGAATAATCAAGGAGAAATGAGTTGTGAAAGATTTCATCGTAAACCATGAGCCCTAAGCCCTGAACCCAAAAGCCTAAGCCCAAAGCCCAAAGCCCAAAGCCTAAAGTCCAAATCCATGAGCCCCAAGTCTAAGTCCAAAGCCCTAACCATTAAGCCCTAAGGTCAAAGTTCAAAGCCCTAAGCCCTTAGCCTAAAATGTAAGCCCTAAGTCCAAAGCCCTAAGATCTAACCCCTATGCCCTAAGCCATAAGTTGACACGGAATGGAAATGGTTTAGATTTAGGAAGTGGGAGAATCGGGTTAGGTTAAATGGAAAAACGATAATCCAAAAATTCCAGAATCGGGACTGGAAATTGGATGGCGATAACTCGATGATGCAATCGAGTTTAGGGCTGAAATTTTCAGTGGAACTCTGGGAAGAAGATAGGTGATAGTCCTCCAAAGATGAAGGAAATCACGTGGATGGATCGGTTGGAATGTAATGGAACAGCAATGGCATTTTTTGTGGTAGCCAAAAATCTGCCGGCGGAAAGAACTAAAACCAAACGAAAAATATTGATGGAAGGAAGAGCCTGTGACCTTCAACCTAACCCTAAAGTCCTTTAAGAAGGCTGGAGTATTGAAGCACCAAGAAATCTCCAGCTCGGAGGGAGGATTCCTTTGAGATAACCTACGATGGCCTGAGGTGCGCCAGCTGCCGATTTTGAAGTTGGAAATGCCCATCAGAGGGAGATGCTCAAAGAAACTTTAATTCAAATTCCAAATTGAAAATTACAAGCCAGCATTGGGGGAGGTTTTATCAGCTGAAAAGAGAGGAAAAAAAAGGTGGGAAAATTATGAGCCAAAGTCATGGAACATGCATGCTGGAAATTGAAATAAATGAGGGAAAATTGGACCAATGAGATTGCAAGAATGTGAAAGCTACGTGATCTTGAATCTCCTCAGCCAATTTCCCTTCTTCCTTGGCCCAAAATACTCTTCTCTTAGCCGAAAATACCTCATGCAAAACCTCATGCAAACATGCAAAAATAAACAAAATAAAACCTAGTCGAGAAATTCTCTCGAGTTCTCCAAATATCCAATGTAAAATTCACGTAAAAAATTAAGCTAAAAATGCGATAAAATTCCTTCAATCCATGTAAATGTGGGAGAGTTGAGTCGTGGAACCCTTTATCACTTTTGCATGGGACTCCAACTCGCCATGCAACGTGGTACTTCAATCGGGTTCGGGTTCAGGTTCGGGCTTGATTCCGAAGCTCTCGGTTTTTGGTTGCAAATCCTCCTTTTCTCCAGGCCAAATTATCATGTGTTTTGGCCTTGTTTGATCCTCCAAAGTTGGCTTAGAAATGTATAATTCTTCAATTAATTTTCCTGCAAAATTAACAAACATATTAGAAAAATTCCGAGCTCGGGGTCGGGTGATTGCTCTGCTTGGCATGCCAATTCGTGGCATGTCATGCGGGCTTGACTCCAGGAGTCTCGGTTCTTGGTTCTAAGTCCACCTTTTTCTCCATGCCAATTAATCACGTGTTTTGGCCTTGTTTGATCCTCTAAAGTTGGCTTAGAAATGTATAGTTCATCACTTAATTTTCCTGCAAAATTAACAAATATGTTAGAAAATTCCCGAGCTCGGGCTCGCGTGATTGCTCCATTCGGTATGCCAATCCGTGGCATGCCATCCTCCCCAGATTCTTGAGGATTTGACCTCAAATCCAAGGGGAAGTCAGCTCCATCTTGTTCATCTTCATCATAGCCAGCAAATGGAGAAAGATCTTGTACATCATATGTGGCTAAAAGTCCATAATTACCGGGTAACTCGAGTTTGCATGTATTTGGGTTGAATTCATCACCCCGAAAATTCTTCATGCTTAAGGCTGCCTTAAGAGTGTGCCAACTTAGAACAACTTCTAGTTTTGAGTCATATGATTCACTTAACGACAACATCATTCTTTCCACGGCTAAACAATTCAACAATCTGGTTTGTACTATACCACCGGATAACTAAATCAACATGAGTTTCATTTTCCCCTTTATAAACCAAATGTTTCCAATATAATCAGCAATATATATTCCATGGAAGTATTCTATTAAGGATTCCAAGTACCCCATCCAATGATCAGGGCTAGCTTCCTCTTTCTCCTTGGTTCTTTTGATGAGTGGACCGTAGACTCCTTTACTAGAATTACCAAATTGTTCTTCATAGCTTGAAGAGTTCTCCATATTAAGAATATCATAATTCTTCTTCCTTAAGCTCAATTCAGATTTGTAGATTTCCTTCATCCAATCATAAACAAAGTAATTAATAAAGAGTTCGGGTAAAGAGACTAACCACCTTGAGAGTGTTTTGGAAATCACAACACATAAGACCTTTTGATCCTTTATCACGAGTGTTTCTTCTTGAGTAGGCGCAGATCCCTCCTTGATCATAATCAAGTTATTCTTAGATAAATTCTCCTTCCTTGTGATCTCATCTTTGGCCACTTGTTCGGGTTCAAGGGGAACTAGCTTGATAGATCGTCCACCGAACTTAAAAGAATATTGGTTTGTAAAGCCATCGTGCAAAACCTTCCGATCAAATTGCCATGATCTTCCGAGTAACAAATGGCTTGAACTCATGGGAACCACATCACACATCACTTGATCCTTGTAACTTCCAATAGAGAATTCGATGCACGCTTGCTTGGTAACCTTGAGATCTTCCTTATCATTAATCCAACGTAATTTATAAGACTTCGGGTGAAATATAGTTTCTATTCCGAGTTTGTCGATTAACTCTCAGGAAGCCACATTAACACAACTTCTACCATCAATAATAATTGAGCATACCTTATCTTGGATTAGACATCTACTATGGAATAAACTTTCTCTTTGGAGTTCCTCTTCTTGGTTTTGAGTGGCAAGTAACCTTCGGATAACTAATAATAATGGGCCTTCTTGTGCTCGGCATTCTTCCCCTTCGGATTCCAAGCTCATATCCGATTTTTCCTTCACTTCATCTTCACTGAAAACTTCACTTGTTTCCTCTCTAATAACTATCACACGTTTGTTAGGACATTGGGATGCAATATGCTCGAGACTAAGGCACTTAAAACACTTGATCTCCCGTGTTCGGGTCTGGTTATTTTCTTCAATCGGTTTAAGCTCACTATCCTTCTTTTGCAGCCAAGGTTGAATGAAAGGAATCTTGTTCTCCACCTTTGTAATAGGCTTAAAAGAAGTAATAGCCTTAGGACTAGCTCGGCTCACTATTTCCTTGCCCTTTCTTTTTATTTTCCTCTCCACTTTTAAGGCAATTTGTATAACCGCATCCATAGAGTCGATCGGTTGCAATTCCACAGTATCACTAATATCTCGGTGTAAGCCACTAATAAACTGAGCTAGAATTTGTTCTTCTGGTTCTTGTAAGTCACATCTAATTCGGAGAGTCTCAAATTCGGTAAGATAATCTTCCACCGAGAGAGATTCTTGCTTAAGAGATGGTAATTGAAGAAATAGCTCTCGTTTGTAATGAGCCGGTACAAATCTTCTTCTCATAATTGATTTCATCATTTTCCAACTATTAATACTCTCTTCACCATCACGTCTTCTCTGAATTTTCAAATTATCCCACCATAGACTTGCATATCCCGTAAGTTCCAATGAAACAAGTTGTAATTTAAACTTCTCGGAATAATGATAGCATTCAAAGATTTGGTCAACTTTCTCCATCCAATCAATAAACAAATCACCATTGCAAGATCCATTGAAAGGAGGAATGGATACCTTAATATGCCTCATATCATCATCTCTGGAGTTGAGATCATGCAAACCATATTCTTCATCATCCGACTCTTCAGACTTAAACTCTCGAGATCTTCTCGAGCTGTGGTTCGGCCTTCTCCTTGGTGGTTGGTTCGGAGTAGTCCTCAAAGAAGGAGAAATGTGCTCCAACTTTTGTAACACCGTATCAAATCTTTTTTTGAGCTCATCAATTTGTCCTTGAAGGCTGGATTCCAGAAGATTTGGATTCGGATGTGGATGAGATGAACTAACCGGGTGGCTAGGATCAATCGGATCCCAGTTTGGTTTGTAATGGGAACCACTTCATGTGGTCATCCTTCAAACTTAAAATCACACAAAAATAGAGGTAAAGAGGAAGGTGAGGAGGGATTTATGGCTCTGATACCAAATGACACAGAATGGAGGGGGTTTAGATTTAGGAAGTGGGAGAATCGGGTTAGGTTAAATGGACAAACGATAATTCGATAATTCCAGAATCGGGACTGGAATTTGGACGGCGATAACTCGATGATGCAATCGAGTTTAGGGCTGAAATTTTTAGTGGAACTCTGGGAAGAAGATAGGTGATAGTCCTCCAAAGATGAAGGAAATCACGTGGATGGATCGATCGGAATGTAATGAAACAGTAACGGCATTTTTGGTGGTAGCTGGAAATCTGCCGGCGGAAAGAACTAAAACCAAACGAAAAATATTGATGGAATGAAGAGCTTGTGACCTTCAACCTCATCCTAAAGTCCTTTAAGAAGGCTGGAGTATTGAAGCACCAAGAAATCTCCAGCTCGGAGGGAGGATTCCTTTGAGATAACCTCTACGGTGGAAGGAGGTGCGCCGGCTGCCAGTTTTGCAGTTGGAAATGCCCGTGAAAGGGAGATGCTCAAAGCAACTTTAATTCAAATTCCAAATTGAAAATTACAAGCCAGCATTGGGGGAGGTTTTATCAGCTGAAAAGAGAGGAAAAAAAAGGTGGGAAAATTATGAGCCAAAGTCATGCAACATGCATGCTGAAAATGAAAATAAAGGAGGGAAAATTGGACCAATGAGAATGCAAGAATGTGATGGTCACGTGATCTTGCACCCTTTCAACCAATCTGCCCTTCTTTCTCGGCCCAAAATACCCTTCTTTCAGCCAAGAATCCCTCATGCAAAACCCCATTCTCGTAAAATGTAACATAAAAATTAACATAAAATTATACTAAAAAAATGCAATAAAATTCCTTAACTCCATTGAAGTGTTGATAAGTTGAGCCGTGGAACATTTGGTCACGTTTGCATGTGACTTTAACTCACCATGCAACGTGAACTTCAACCGAGTTCATGTGCGGGGTTGATTCCGGGAGGCTCAGTTCTTGGTTGTAAGTCCACCTTTTCTCCATGCCAATTAATCACGTGTTTTGGCCTTGTTTAATCCTCTAAAGTTTACTTAGAAATATATAGTTCATCACTTAATTTTCCTGCAAAATTAACAAATATGTTAGAAAATTCCCGAGCTCGGGCTCAAGTGATTGCTCCATTCGGTATGTCAATCCGTGGCATGTCATAAGTAGTATGGACTAAGCAATTAGCTCTATGCCCTAAGCTTAAACACGTAAAATCAAAGTCATAAGCCCTAAGCCTTAGGCACTAAGCCCTAATTCAGAAGCCTTAAGCCCAAGTTCCAAAGCCAAAAACCCTAAGAAAAAAGCTCGCAGCCCTAAGTCCGATTCCCGAAGCCCTTAGACCTAAGATGCATGTTGTAAGCCCTAAGTCCAAAGCCTTAAGTCCAAAGCTTTAACCCCTAATCCCTAAGCCAAAATCCCAAAGCCCTAAGCCATAAGTACTAGGCTCTAAGGCTAAAGCCCTAAACACTAAGCCCGAAGCTTAAGTATTGAAGCCCATAGCCCTTAACCTAAATTCTTAAGCCTTAATCCCTAAGTCTAAGCTTAAAGTCATAAACCCTAAGCCAAATGTCATAAACCATAAGGAAAAGCCCTAAGCCTTAAGCACTAAGGCTAATGTCGTAACCCAAAAATTCAAAGCCCTCAGTCCTAAGTCCTCAATCATAAGCCCTAAGCCCTAAGTCCTAAGCACTTATCCCTAAGCCCTTAAACCAAAGTCCAAACCCCTAATCCTTAATCCCTAAGCATTAACCCCTAAACTTTAACCCCTAAGGCCTAAGTCGTAACACGTAAGCCGAATCTCAAAGCCTTTAGCCTAAATTCTAAAGCGCTAAGCAGAAAACCCTAATCCTTAATCCCAAAGTTGTAAGCCCAAAGTCCTAAACAATAAATTGTGAGCCCTTAGGCCAAAGACTCAAGCCTTGAGCCCAAATCGTTTTTCCATAATCCCTAAGTCTTAACCCCAAAGCCCTAACTCCTAAGCCCTAATCCTTCAGCCCTAAGCCTAAAGCCCAAAGCCCAAAGCCCTAAACTTTAAGCCCTAAGAAATAAGCCTAAAGCCCTAACCCTTGGCTTAAAACCCTAACCCCTAAATCCTAAGCACAAAGCCCATAGCCGAACCCCCTAGGCACTAAGCCCTAAGAAGTCGTAAGGGATAAGCCCTAAGCTCTAAGCCTAAAGTCCAAAACCCTAAGCACTAAGCTCGAAGCCCAATTTTAAAAGCCCTATGCCCATCACCCTAAAACATATGCCTTAAGCCCTAAGCCCTAAGCCATAAAGTCCTAAGCCCTTTGCCATAAGCTCTAAGCATTAAGTCCTTAACCCAAAGGCCTAAGCTCAAAAAAACTAAACTTTAAACCTTAATCCCTATGCTAAAAGCCAAAAGCCCTAACCCCTAAGCTTTGTGTAACATCCCGTTTTTTTTTATCTAAAAAAAAACACTGAAAAGCCGTGGTAATTTTTTTTTTCTTTTCCTTTAAATCTTTAATTTGTACAAATCATTTTATTGAAAACACAACGGAAGTTAGTAAATAACAAAATCATTGTTACCATAATTTAAAACGCATTTCCAAAACGTGCTTATTCATACATAGGGGTAGTTTACATATGTAATTAACATTTCACCAAACACATCTCAAAACATAGTACTTTCAAAATACATCAAAACTTCTTTCTTTCATTCATTTCCACGGGTCGTCGCTTAACAGGCATGCATGGCCCGAGCAAGCCTCCTCCACAACATCACATCATGTGGTGAAAACTAAGTTCTTCACCTTCATTTTCATCACCTACATCACAAAGCTCATTCTAATGAGCTTAAGGCTCAGTAAGAAATCATATAAAGTGACATACGTAACATGAGCGTAATTTTGTAAAACATGGATATTCATTTCGTTCTTTATTGTGTTATTCTTGCTTATCGATCCGGTTTTCCACCTCGTGGTTCTACACAGTTCTCGTGACCGAGCTTTCCACCTCGTGGTTCTACTAGTCATTTACATGTTCGACTTTCCACCTCGTGGTTCTACTTGGTCCTCGTGACCGAGCTTTCCACCTTGTGGTTCTACCTTATTCATTCGTTACGTACATTCATGCATAGAACTTTGAGGATTTTCAGAACAAGAGTTAGCACCAACAGGTTCTCCCATTCCACCCTTGCCATTCGGTTGGGCATTTGAAAACATGCATGGAAAACATTTTCGTTTTTTTTGTAATTCATGATGCATGAAAATGGCATATGTGCACAACATGACATTCATAACATAAACATAAAGCATGCATAAAACATCTCTCAATCAACATAAACAAACGTCTCCAAATGAAGATAATTGTTATCTCTTAAGTATACTTAACATAAACTTACTTCATTACTTTACTTAAACCTAGCAACCATCAAACAATGTCAAACAAACACCAATCAAACCCAAACACTTGGGCCGGTGCACGGTGCGATACACCCCAAACAGAGTATTCTTATTCTACTTATTCATAATCGTAACCAATTCTCGTCCACTTTATTTGTTTCTAATTATACAACCTTAATCATACTCTCTGTGNGAGGTGGAGAGGCAAGCATGAGGTGAAGAGGCAAGCATGAGGTGATGAGGAAAGCATGAGGTGGAGAGGCAAGCATGAGGTGGAGAGGCAAACATGAGGTGGCTTCACCAAATTTTCTCCTCCAACACTTAACTCACTTGTCACATACTCTAACCTTCTTATTTCTTTAAGCATTCCTTTCAAAGGCGTATTTTAACACACTAACAATAATACTTTGTGATGCACTTATCAAGATTTAACAACGTAATTTACATTTATAATAACTAAGGTGCTTAAATGGCTCGGGTGTTACATTCCACCCTCCTTATTTGAAATTTTGTCCCCAAAGTTTGCAAACTAAAGGAGTTCAGGATATTTTTCTTCCATGTCTCGTTGTCTCTCCCAAGTGGCCTCCTCTATCGAGTGATTTCTCCATAGTACTTTGACTAAGGGGATTTGCTTGTTCCTTAGCTCTTTGATCTTTGTGTCTAATGTCTTAACTGGTTGTTCTTCATAAGTCAGAGCTGGATTTACCTCAATGAAACTCGGTTTGATTAGTTGGTCTGGATCCGGCATGGACTTCCTTAACATCGATATGTGGAACACATCATGTACACCTTGCATGGATAATGATATATCCAATTTGTAGGCCGTTTTTCAAATCTTCTCTGCTATCGTGAAGGGCCCGATGAGAACCTTGGAGCTAGCTTCCCCTTTTTGCCAAAGAGCTTTATCCTCTTAAATGGGGAAACCTTCAAATATACCTCATTTCCTTTTTCGAACTCCAATTCCCTCCTTCGTTGGTCTGCATAACTCTTTTGTCGGCTTTGCACCACTTTGATTCTTTCCCTAATTACCTGCACTTGATCTTTGGTTTGTTGCTAGATCTTGGGACCATAAAATTGAGCTTCACCGACTTCGTCCCAATATAGAGGCGATCTACACTTTCTACCGTAAAGTTCTTCATACGGGGGCCATGCCAATCGTGGCTTGATAGCTGTTATTATAGGTGAATTCTACCAACGGTAAAAGCTTATTCCAAGTCATTTGGAACTCGAGCACACAAAATCTAGATTATTTGTTCGGACTGGCCATCGATTTGAGGATGAAATGTTGTGCATAAACTTAAACTCGTCCCCATAGCTTTTTGTAAACTCTTCCAAAATTTAGATGTGAATTTTTGATCACGATCCGAGACTATGGAGACTGGGACTCCATACAGCCTCACAATTTCCTGGATGTACAGTTCTGAGTACTTGTCCAAGGTCGAGCTTAATTTAATGGCGAGGAAATGAGCCGATTTCGTGAGTCTATCTACTACGACCCATATAGTCTACTACGACCCATATAATGTCATGTTCCTTAGTGGTCTTTATTAATCCTACCACGAAGTGCATTGCAATGTGGTCCCACTTCCATTCCGGGATTGGTAAGCATTGCAAGGTTCCAGCCGGTCTTTGATGTTCAGCTTTAACTTGTTGGCAAATATGATACAACTCTATATGCTTCGCCACGTCTTCTTTCATATCCGGCCACCAGAAGTGCCGTTTCACATCACGATACATCTTGGTACTCCCGGGATGCATCGAGAACATTGAGAAGTGTGCCTCTCTTAGAATGTCTTTTCGTAGTTCTGAATTGTCTGGTACATACCACTGGTTTCCATACTTTAGAATGTCATGCTTTGAATAATGTAGTTCGAAGGAAACCGTCTATTTGCCAACACATACTTTCTATAGATTGGGTCTTCTTTCTGAGAAATCTTTATCATTTCCAAGCTATTGGATTTAATTGTCATGGCCATCAATATAGAGCTTAAGTCGGAAATTACTTCGAGTTCAAACTTACCTATTTCCTCTTGGAGTTGTATAGGCATCGATTGTAATGTCGCTTGTACTGCTATTGACTTCCTACTTAGAGCATCCACAACCACATTGGCTTTTCCTGGATGGTACCTAATTTCAAAGTCATAGTCCTTCACAAATTCAAACCACCGTCTTTGCCTCATATTTAGTTCTTTCTGTGTAAACAAATACTTTAGGCCTTATGGTCCGAGTATACTTCACACTCCCGACCATATAAGTAATGTCTCCATATTTTTAATGCAAAAACTACCGCCGCTAATTCCAAATTATGCGTTGGGTAATTTTGCTCATAACTCTTTAACTGTCTTGAAGCATAAGCATTAACTTTTCCTTCTTGCATTAGAACGCAGCCCAACCCAACCTTGGATGCATTGCAATAAATGCTGAACTTCCCGTCTTTGGTTGGGAGGGTTAAGATTGAGGCTGTGGTCAACCTCTGCTTTAATTCCTGAAAGCTTTGTTCACATTCTTCAGACCACCAAAATTTTATATTCTTTTTCGTTAGTCGGGTTAANTTAACAAACAACACCAGAGCTCCCCACGGTGAAAAACTAGGGCGGACGAAACCCTTATTAACTAATTCTTCCAGTTGAGCCTTCAACTCTTTCAGTTCGGCTGGGGCCATCCAGTAAGGGTTATTGGATACAGGCTCAGCTCTCGGGTACGTTTCAATGACGAATTCAATTTCTCAATGGTGGTAAACCCGGAAGATCATTCAAAAAAACTTCGGAAAACTCTCGAACAACTTGAACGTCCTGTAATTCCATCTTGGCTTGTTTCTGCATATCCATCACATTTGCCAAGAAACACTCACATCCAATTAGTAATAAATGACGAGTCTCCATACAAGACACTATAGGTACTTGTCGACTACGTTTTGCGGCTTGTAGGGAATACCCTTCCTCATTTGGTGGTTGAAAATAAACAACTCTATTTTGACAATTTATGGTGGCAAAATATCTAAATAACCATTCCATTCCTAAAATAACTTCGTACCCATTCATATCCATTATTATGAAGTCAGCATACAACTCTCGCTCATTTACCAGAACAACACAATCATGCACAACACAATTCAAGTGTAATCTTTCTCTGGATGGCAACATAACATCATGAAAATGTTTTGCTACCAACGGTGAACAATTCAACTTATTCAGAACTGCAGAAGACATAAACGAATGTGTGGCACCAGAATCAAACAAAGCATATGTAGGCACACTGTTAATTAAAAGGGTACCTGACACCACTGCGGGTTGATCCACGTCCTTTGGATCGATCATGGCGAATACTCTCGGTTTGGCTTTATTCACTCTTTCCACATTTTGAGGGCAGTCCCTTATTATGTGTCCGAGTTCTTTGCAGCGCCGAGTGCCAGCCATGCATTCTCCAAGTGCCTCTTTCCACACTTTGAGCATAGTTCACATTGAGAAAAACTCTGAAACCGCTTCCCTTTCTCTGTCTCTTGTACATTCTCACTTGGCCTCTTAACTGTCCTGGGGAGTTGCCATCATTTACCTCACTGTCGGTTCGGGTTAACAAACCTTTTTTTGAGAGTCCCGATACTATTGGAACTTCATTTCAACTTCCTCAATTGCCAGTGCCTTAGCTACTACATAGGTATGCTATTCTAACCCCGCGGTAAATTTTCATCTTTAAGCCCTGCGTAAACTGATGAACTTTTAGCTCTTCGCTGGCTACTAGGTGCGGGGCAAATCATGATAAGGCTTCAAATTGTCTTATGTACTCCCCAACTGTCCCTGTCTGTCGTAGTTGGGCAAACTCTACCATCTTCGTCGTTTGCACTGCACGGCTGAAATACTTGTTATTGACCACATCTTTAAAATCGGTCCATGTCATATTCTTTATGTCCCTACAGACCTTAACAGTGTCCCACCAAAATTGAGCATCACTCTCCAGGAGAAATGTGGCATATGTTACCCTGCCCTTTCCGTATCCACTCTTCAGCATGTGTTGGATCAGCTGATTGTCCATTAAAATTTGGTGGGTGAAAGCGGTTGAACCTCTCCCAGCTAAACTCATTTTGGTTGCACCGCCTTTCGTTACTCTGAGCATCCCTTTCTTTGTATTCCTCCAAGTATTGAAATTAGTGTCCAACTAGATGTACCAATTTATCGATTGAGCTTTCATCCTCTCTATTAGTCCCTTCGCTTGTTGACCTTGCTATCTTTGACATTTTTCAACTAGTCCTAATGTTTTACAATAACGCATGTAAACAATCAATCAATCAATTCATAACAAACATACTTACAGTGGGTGAGGGATGTCCATGCACATGCTTGCATTGTTAAGCAGTCTACATAATCGTTTTTAAAACTCGNCTAGGCTTAAAACCCTAACCCCTAAATCCTAAGCACATAGCCGATAGCCCAACCCCCTAGGCACTAAGCCCTAAGAAGTCGTAAGGGATAAACCCTAAGCTCTAAGCCTAAAGTCCAAAACCCTAAGCACTAAGCCCTAAGCCCAATGTTAAAAGCCCTAAGCCCATCACCCTAAAACGTATGCCTTAAGCCCTAAGCCCTAAGCCATAAAGTCCTAAGCCCTTCGCCATAAGCTCTATGATGCAGACATCAAGCCAGATTTAAAAGAGATGACCGAGGAAAGCAAAGCTATGACAGGGCCAATGACTCGGGCTCGGGCAACGAAATTTAAAGATCAAATAAGTTTATACACAAAGGATTTTCTCAGGCGTCAGCCCGCACACGATCTACCCACCATCAAGATGGAGTTCGTCACAATTATTGAAGTACACAAGTAATTAACTTGTATTAATATTTACTTGTCAATATGTGAATTATGCTACAAGTTCCACTAGTGAAAGTAGGTAGGAGCTGAGGTTGTAAACTTGTACACCTCACTCATTTGTGGTAGGTAGGGTATGTGGGAGTTTACAAGATTAGAAACTTGTACACATCACTCCTTTTGGGTCGGTAGAGTATGAGGTAATGACTTGAACACCTCACACTTTTGGTAGGATGCTGTAGTATAAAAGGAGGTGAACTTGTACATTTGGGACAACTTGAATTGAATGAAAGTGTTATCCTTTGTAAAAGATCTTCTCCCAATTAATAAGCGTTGTTTGGTCTTTCATCGGTAAATCCAGGAATGTTATTTTCTGACTTATCAAGCGGAATTCCTCTGTTTATGGCGTCTTCCCCAACCAAGGTTCTTCGTCACGTCGTTGTTTCGGGTCTATAGCTTTTCTAAGCTAAGGTTCAAATACTCGTCGGCTTTGGGTCAAGGTTTCATACTTATCTTTTCTTTAGTTCAACTCAATATCCGATCACTGATCAATTCTATTCCGGGAAGGATCATACATCTAGTAACAGAGCTTTGTTCTCTTATTTTAAAAAAAAAATCTTAAATTTCGTGCTACTTTAAAGTTTGCAGGAGCCAAGTGAAAAAAAGTGAATTATCATCTAGCATTTGCAATATCCTGTAGTTGTGGTATCGTTTGATGAAAAGATTAGACTCCTCTATAAAAGCCTTTAAATCATTTTGGGCTATATTTGCTCTGCTGTGCATCATCTAAAACGTTTCATTATTGGTTGTTCTATCCAAGCGGGTAATTGTGCTTTATTGTTGTTCAGGTTCCTGTTTTTTTCGTTTTCCCGTCTTGTTTTTGAAGTTGCTTCTTGTCGTGTCTTTTGTTTGTCGTTTCTTTCATTTTATTTTCTTTTGTCTTGAATATTTCATTTCGTCTCCTATTGGTAAGTCGATAAAATGATGCTTTATAGTACTGTACAGCTGTTGCAAAAAAACAACTTTGGAAAAGCGAGTGAAAAAAGGCAAGAGAGGTGAGATTGTTAGAAAAAAAGCCAATTAAATAGAGTGAAACACGAGGACAGACTTGAGCGTCATTATCCGAGCGAAACAAGTAAGGGAGTGCAAGTGAGGTCCTTTTACATTATATTATCTAACGTTTTTGTGCAGGTTACTCAACCTTAAACCATGTCAAATTCGGAGAACACTCCACCACTACAGGGCATTGACAATCTTCAATTTCAAGTGTTGATGGCTGAAATGAAGAAAATAATGAGAGATGAACTAGGCCGTATAAACGAGCGACTGGATACTGTTAAAGAAAATGCTAGGAGACAACAACCGCAACATTTACAAATCAATCGAAATAGAAACAAATGGAATCCACAGCGAAGAGAAAGAACTGAGTTTGGAGATATGAATCGTGATCGAGAAGATGATGAGTCAGAAGAAGATATTAGGAGAAATAAAAGAATTCCTAGAAACCGGATGGATGATAGTTTAAACAATATCAAAATGCAGATTCCTTCTTTCCAAGGAAAGAATGATCCAGATACGTATTTTGAATGGGAAAAGAAGGTTGAACTAATCTTTGATTGCCATAATTATTCTGAAGAGAAAAAGGTAAAACTCGCTGCTATTGAGTTTTCTGATTATGCTATTACTTGGTGGGATCAACTAACATTGAGCAGGAGAAGAAATGGAGAAAGACCCATTGATACATGGGATCAGATGAAATCTGCAATGAGAAAAAGGTTTGTACTCAGCCGTTACTATCGAGATTTGTGGCAAAAATTGCATAAACTCAAGCAAGGGACAAAAACCGTGGAAGAATATTTCCAAGAGATGGAAGTTACAATGATTAGAGCCAATATTGAGGAAGATCGAGAAGCTACGATGGCTAGATTTTTAGAAGGGCTCAATCTAGAGATACAAGATAAGATCGAGCTGCAACATTACGTAGAGTTGGAGGATATGTTGCATATGGCCATCAAGGTTGAACAACAGCTTAAAAGAAAAAGTGTCAATCGTTCCACATCGAACAATAGCTCTTCAACATGGAAGCCCAACTATGCTAAAAGATAAGAAAAACAAATTGCTAAAGCCAACCTAGACCCAAAAGTTGCAACTACTAGTTTAGGGAACCAAGGTAAATTTCATCCATCTACTTCTCACAATCGTGACATTAAATGTTTTAAATGTCAGGGAAGGGGTCACATAGCTAACCAATGTCCAAACAAGCAAGTTATGGTAATACAAGACAACAGAGAGATTGAGACGGATGGCGATTCAGAAGTTAATCTTGTTCCTATGTCACCAAAAGAAGTCTACGAAGATCAACTCCGACTACAAGAAATTTTCAAAGAAAAGAAATCAAGTGAGAGAATAGAAAAACAGAGTGAGAAAAAAAGAAGAAATTGAGAGAGAAAAAGAAAGAGAGAAGCTGTCTGAAAAAGAAAGAGAAAGAGAAAGAAGAGGTAGAGAAGAAAAGAAGAGAAATGAAAATGAGAGAGAAAAAGAAAAAGAAAGAGGGAGAGAGAAAAAATTTCTTTATGAAAACGAATCAAGTGAGCAAAGCCCACTCGAATGGGATTTCAATGATTCTTTTGTTGCACAAGCAACAAACCTTGTTGACTAACACCCCTAATCATGTTATGCCAACTTTTGTTCAGACTCTTTTGCATGAATTTCAAGACGTGGTGGTAGAAGAAATACAGGCTGAATTACCACCGATACGAGGCATTCAACATCAAATTGATTTGGTATGAGGGGCTACTTTACCAAATTGCTCAGCTTATCATAGTAGCCCGAATTAAACTAAAGAACGCCAGCGACAAGTTGATGAGCTACTTGCAAAAGGTTACATTAGGGAGAGCCTAAGTCCCTGCGCAGTTCTAGTGCTACTAGTTCCTAAGAAAGATGGAGCATTGGGGATGTGCATTGATAGTCGAGCAATCAATAACATCACGGTAAAGTATCGTTTTCCTATTCCTTGTTTGGATGACATGTTAGATGAACTGCATGGAGCATATTTATTTTCAAAAATAGATTTGAAAAGTGGATATCATCAAACTCGCATGAAAGAAGGTGATGAGTGGAAAACGACATTCAAGAAAAAACATGGATTGTACGAGTGGTTAGTTATGCCATTTGGCTTGACAAACGCTCCTAGTACATTCATGAGATTGATGAATCACGTTTTACGCCCATTTTTAGGAAGATTTGTTGTTGTTTACTGATGATATATTGATTTACAGTAAATGCATTGAAGATCATATTTTACATTTGAAAAGGATTATTTTTGGTACTTAGGGGAGAGAAACTATATGCTAACCAAAACAAGTGCACCTTTGTCACCGATCATGTTGTGTTCTTGGGTTTTGTTGTTAGTAATCAAGGAGTACAGGTTGACCAAGAGAAAGTTACTGCAATTCAAGATTGGCCAACACCCACCAACGCAAATCAAGTCCGTAGCTTTCATGGACTAGCAAGTTTCTACCACTGTTTCGTTAAAGATTTTAGCACCATTGCTGCCCCACTCACCGAGGTAATAAAAAAAGAATGTTTGTTTTAAGTGGACAGTAGCTCAAGAAGAGGGTTCCAGAAGATCAAACAAAGGCTGAAAAATCCACCTTTGTTGGCATTACCAAACTTTGAGAAGCCCTTTGAAGTTGAGTGTGATGCATCTGGCGTAGGGATCAGAGCAGTTCTAATGCAAGATAATCGTCCGATTGCCTATTTTAGTGAAAAGTTAGGAGGAGCAAACCTTAACTATCCAACGTATGATAAAGAATTGTATGTATTGGTCAGGGCTTTGAAAAAGGGAATTTATCGTTAGAACAAATCATGAGTCTCTTAAGTTACTAAAAGGCTAGCGCAAGCTAAACAAACGTCATTCTCGATTGATGGAGTTCTTAGAACCGTTTCCATACGTCATACAATACAAGAGAGGCAAGGAGAATGTGGTAGTTGATGCCGTTTCTCGCAGGTACGTTCTCATTTCTACTCTAAGTACTAGGTTACTTGGTTTTGAACTTATCAAAGATTTATACGTAGGAGATACCAACTTTGGAGAGTTGTATAATGCTTGTGAAAAATCTGCTTCTGGAGAGTTCTACAAGCATGATGGCTACTTATTTAAAAGAGATAAATTATGTGTCCCTAGATGTTCTATTAGAGAACTTTTGGTGAGAGAAGCACATGGAGGAGGTCTTATGGGTCATTTTGGGATAGCCAAGACCTTGGGTGTTATCCAAGAGCATTTTTACTGGCCACATTTGAAAAAGGATGTCAAAAGAATTTGTAATAGATGTGTAACATGTAAACGGTCCAAATCTAGGATCCAACCCCATGGTTTGTACACACCATTACCCATTCCCGATGCACCTTGGGTAGATATTTCAATGGATTTTATACTAGGATTGCCGAAAAGTAAAAGGGGTAGTGATTATATTTTTGTTGTTGTCGATAGGTTCTCGAAGATGGCGCACTTTATTCCATGTCACAAATCTGATGATGCGTCTCATGTAGCAAATCTATTCTTTCGGGAGGTTGTTAGGATTCATGGGATTCCTATGACTATAGTATCAGATAGAGATGCCAAATTTTTAAGTTACTTTTGGAAGACTTTGTGAAACAACCTAGGAACAAAATTATTATTTTCCACAACTTGTCACCCCCAAACTGATGGACAAAGTGAGGTTGTTAATAGAACCCTTTCCACAATGTTACATGCCATTATTAAAAAGAATCTTAGAACTTGGGAAGAGTGTCTTCTGCATGTTGAGTTTGCCTACAATCGTTCTATTCACTCATCTACTAAATTTTTACCTTTTGAGATTGTTTATGGTTTTAATCCGCTAACTCCTTTAGATTTGTCACTGTTACCTTTTTCTGAGCGTGTTAATTTAGATGGTAAGCAGAAGGCAGAGTTTGTGAAGAAGCTACACGATACTACAAAACAGAACATTGAGAGGCGAACAGGACAATACATGAAAACAGCAAACATAGGTAGCCGCAAGGTAATTTTTAAACCAGGAGATTGGGTATGGTTGCACTTGCGCAAGGAGCGCTTTCCAACCCAAAGACGTTCCAAATTACTACCACGTGGCGATGGTCCTTTTCAAGTTCTTGGGCGCATCAATGATAATGCCTACCGATTGGATCTCCCAGGTGAGTACAATGTTAGTGCAACATTCAACGTTTCTGATTTATCCCCTTGTGATGTAGGTGATTTGAGGGCAAATCCTTTTCACGGTGAAGGAAATGATGCGGACATCAAGCAAGATTTAAAAGAGATGACGGAGGAAAGCAAAGCTATGACAGGGCCAATGACTTGGGCTCAGGCAAAGAAATTTAAAGATCAAATAAGTTTATACACAAAGGATTTTCTCAGGCGTCAGCCCGCACACGATCTACCCACCATCAAGATGGAATTTGTCACAATTATTTAAGTACACAAGTAATTAACTTGTATTAATAATTACTTGTCAATATGTGAATTATGCTACAGGTTCCACTAGTGAAAGTAGGTAGGAGCTGAGGTTGTAAACTTGTACACCTCACTCATTTGTGGTAGGTAGGGTATGTGGGAGTTTACAATATTAGAAACTTGTACACATCACTCCTTTTGGGTCGGTAGAGTATGAGGTAATGACTTGAATACCTCACACTTTTGGTAGGATGCTGTAGTATAAAAGGAGGTGAACTTGTACATTTAGGACAACTTGAATTGAATGAAAGTGTTATCCTTTGTAAAAGATTTTCTCCCAATTAACAAGCGTTGTTTGGTCTTTCATTGGTAAATCCAGCAATGTTATTTTCTGACTTATCAAGCGGAATTCCTCCGTTTATAGCGTCTTCCCCAACCAAGGTTCTTTGTCACGTCGTTGTTTCGGGTCTGTAGCTTTTCTAAGCTAGGGTTCAAATACTCGTCGGCTTTGGGTCAAGGTTTCATACGTATCTTTTCTTTAGTTCAACTCAATATCTGATCACTGATCAATCCTATTTCGGGAAGGATCATATCATCTAGTATCAGAGCTTTGTTCTCTTATCATCTAGCATTTGCAATATCCTACAGTTGTGGTATCGTTTGATCAAAAGATTAGAATCCTCTATAAAAGCCTTTAAATCATTTTGGGCTATATTTGCTCTGTTGTGCATCATCTAAAACGTTTGATTATTGGTTGTTCTATCCAAGCGGGTAATTGTGCTTTATTGTTGTTCTTTGTACCTGTTTTTTTGTGTTTTCCCGTCTTGTTTTTGAAGTTGCTTCTTGACGTGTCTTTTGGTTGTCGTTTCTTTCATTTTATTTTCTTTTGTCTTGAATATTTCATTTTGTTTCCTATTGGTAAGTCGGTAAAATGATGCTTTATAGTACCGTACAGCTGTTGCAGAAAAACAACTTGGGAAAAGCGAGCGGAAAAAGGAAAGAGAGGTGAGATTGTTAGAAAAAAAAGCCAATTAAATAGAGTGAAACACGAGGGACAGACTTGAGCATCATTAACCGAGCAAAACAAGTAAGGGAGTGCAAGTGAGGTCCTTTTACATTATATTATCTAACGTTTTTTTGCAGGTTACTCAACCTTAAACCATGTCAAATTCGGAGACACTCCACCTTTACAGGGCATTGACAATCTTCAATTTTAAGTGTTGATGGCTGAAATGAAGAAAATGATGAGAGATGAACTAGGCCGTATAAATGAGCGATTGGATACTGTTGAAGAAAATGCAAGGAGACAACAACCGGAACGTTTACAAATCAACCAAAATAGAAACAAATGGAATCCACAGCGAAGACAAAGAACTGAAATGAAAGAATCTATTCAACATCAGAATAAAATGCTTATTATGTTAAGTGTTGAAGAAGATATTGACATCATACTAGGTGAACACTCCGTCTTTTATGTGTTTATTTCGTTATTTCTTTTAATTTTGGTCACTTCAAAGTTGTTCCTTGCCTTTATTGCTCTTACATCTTTAGAGCAATACTTCATTACCATCATTCATCATTATACACACGTTTTCCTTGGATCGCATTATTTTTTCAAAATAGTTTCACTTTGACGACCTTGAAAGTTTGAATTTTTGGCTTAAAAGTTTGATCTTGATTGTTTTTACTTGCTGAATATTTTCTGAATTGGGTTCTTACATAAAGAACTAAAAGAGAAAATTGAGAGGAAAAAGGCAAGAGTGTGAGACTATTTTATAAAAGCCATTAATTGAGTGAAATACGAGTGTGAGTGACATTGGTCGAGTGTAAACACGTGAGGGAGTGAGTGAGGTCTATATATTTTGCTAACAGTTTCTTTTGCTTCTTATTTTGATAAATGAGTATGGCTAAAAGTTAATTTAATGTTGAGTCCGAGAATGAGAGCAACAATTACAAAAAGGAGCGGTATCTTAGAAAAAACCGAGAAGATGGCAATCTAAGCAACATCAACATGAAGATTCCTTCTTTTCATGGTAAAAGTGATCCAGAATCATATTTGGAATGAGTAAGAAAGGTTGATCATATTTATGATTGTTACAACTATACCGAGGAAAAGAAAATCAAATTGGCCTCAATTAAATTGATGGACTATGCAAGTACATGGTGGGATCAACTAGTGAGAATTCGGAGAAGGTATGACGAAAGACCCATTTCCACGTGGGAAGAAATGAAAACATTTATGCGTAAGAGATATGTTCCTAGTAATTATCATCGAGAAATTAAATGAGAAGTACATGGAAAGAAAAAGGCATAATTCGTTAGAGATTTGCATTCAAAGGTAAGGGAGAATATAGAAAAGAAAAATGAGCATTATGTGCAGCAAGCAAACAAAAGCCGAACAAAAGTCGTATTCGAGCCAGGAGATTGGGCTTGGATTCACCTAAGGAAAGAAAGATTCGCAAGTAGGAGGAAAAATAAGTTGCAACCTCGAGGAGATGGTCCTTTTCAAGTGTTGGAGCAAATCAATGACAATGCCTACAAAATTGATTTGCCAAGTGAATATGGTAATGTAAGTGCCACTATCAATGTTAGTGACTTATCTTTGTATGATGCAGGAGATTCGAGGACGAATCTTTTCGAGGAAGGAGGGAATGATGCGGATCAAGTGATGACACAAATCAATCCCAAGAAGAAAGAACAATTGCAAGGAATTGGAGTCCCAATGACAAGGTCAAGAACCAAGAAAATGCACGAAGCGCTATGTTGTTTAGTGGAAGAAATTGAAATGAAAGAATCTATTCAACATAAGAATAAAATGCTTATTATGTTAAGTGTTGAAGAAGATATTGACATCATACAAGGTGGTCAAGAACACAAGCCCAAGAGCCCAAGCCAATAAAAGATATTGAATGGAAAAAGGAAATAGGAAAGTACATGCAACTTTCCTTAAATCAAACTTTAACTTGACCAGCAAGAATATATTGGCAGATTGGGCAATCTTTCCGAAGTTATTTTAAAACATTTTCTTCATCAAAGTTGTAGCTGCTTTCAAGAACTTTTTGGAATAGGCTGGATCATAAAAATCAGACGTCGTTTACCTAGAAAAACACACAATTTACCAAAACAGAAGTGCTTGCAACAATTCCGAAAATTCTTTCTTTTTATTTTATTAAGTTTCCTAATTACTTTCTATTTCCTAATTTACTTGTTGTTAGTTTAGAAAGTGTGTAGCCTATTGAATGACATTTAAGCTATTGTAATAGGGGAAAATTTTTATGATTATTTCACCTTGAGTGTTTTAGAGAGATTTTCTCTTTGGTTCTTTGTGAAGAACTCGATCTTCATCAAGATAATTCTTGATAGACCAAATTTGATAGCTTTGGTTCTTACCGACAAGTTCGGTCTAGTCAAGCTCCTTCTTTGATAACTTAGGTTCCGTCGGCAAGTTTCTCGTACTTGATTCAAAGGCGATCCAGGTGTCTTTTTCCGCATTGTTGAAGGGTCTCGGGTTTGATATACCCGTGGTTCTCATCAAAAGCCCTAAGCCCTAAACCCAAAAGCCCAAGCCCAAAGCCCAAAGCCCAAATCCATAATCCATGAGCCCTAAGTCTAAGTCCAAATCCCTAACCACCCTAAGGTCAAAGTTCAAAGCCCTAAGCCCTTAGCCTAAAATCTAAGCCCTAAGTCCAAAGCCCTAAGATCTAAGCCAAATGCCCTAAGCCCTAAGTAGTATGGACTAAGCAATTAGCTCTATGTCCTAAGCTTAAACACGTAAAATCTAAGTCATAAGCCCTAAGCCTTAGGCACTAAGCCCTAATTCAGAAGCTTTAAGCCCAAGTTCCAAAGCCAAAAACACTAAGACCAAAGCTCACAGCCCTAAGATGCATGTTGTCAGCCCTAAGTCCAAAGCCTTAAGTCGAAAGCAACCCCTAATCCCTAAGCAAAAATCCCAAAGCCCTAAGCCAAAATTTCAAAGCCCTAAGCCATAAGCACTAGGCTCTAAGGCTAAAGCCCTAAACACTAAGCCCGAAGCTTAAGTATCGAAGCCCATAGCTCTTAACCTAAATTTTTAAGCCTTGATCCCTAAGTCTAAGCTTAAAGTCATAAACCCTAAGCCAAATGTCATAAACCATAAGGAAAAGCCCTAAGCCTTAAGCCCTAAGGCTAATGCCCTAACCCAAAAATTCAAAGCCCTCAGTCCTAAATCCTCAATCATAAGTCCTAAGTCCCAAGTCCTAAGCACTTAGCCCTAAGCCCTTAACCCAAAGTCCAAACCTCTAATCCTTAATCCCTAAGCACTAACCCCTAAAATTTAAACCCTAAGGCCTAAGTCGTAACACGTAAGCCGAATCTCAAAGCCTTTAGCCTAAATTCTAAAGCCCTAAGCAGAACATCCTAAGCCTTAATCCCAAAGTCGTAAGCCCAAAGTCCTAAACCATAAATTGTGAGCCCTTAGGCCAAAGACTCAAGCCTTGAGCCCAAATCCTTTTTCCGTAATCCCTAAGTCTTAACCCCAAAGCCCTAACTCCTAAGCCCTAATCCTTCAGCCCTAAGCCTAAAGCCCAAAGCCCAAAGCCCTAAACTTTAAGCACTAAGAAATAAGCCTAAAGCCCTAACCCTAGGCTTAAAACCTTAACCCCTAAATCCTAAGCACAAAGCCCATAGCCCAACCCCCTAGGCACTAAGCCCTAAGAAGTCGTAAGGGATAAGCCCTAAGCTTTAAGCATAAAGTCAAAAACCCTAAGCACTAAGCCCTAAGCCCAATGTTAGAAGCCCTAAGCTCATCACCCTAAAACGTATGCCTTAAGCCCTAAGTCGTATGCACTAAGCCTTAAGCCATAAAGTCCTAAGCCCTTCGCCATCAGCTCTTAGCCTTAAGTCCTTAACCCAAAGCCCAAAGTCAAAATCCATGAGCCCTAAGTCTAACTTTAAAGCCCTAACCATTAAGCCCTAATCCATGAGGTGGTGAAGTACGTCCATTGAAAAGTTTGCTGCTGTTAGTGCAATTTTGACCGGTGGGCGACCCATGTAAATGGAAATGTTTTGTTTGAAAACTAATGTATAATATTATGTTTGGTTTATAACTGTTTTGTAATAACTTGATTTTAATGTTAAAGTACAAGTATGTTTTGGTTACTTATTACGAATAGAATCAATTTTGATGAAGTTAAATAAAAGTCTTCCGCTGTGTTTTATTTGAAGGATTTCAAATTGATAAGTTTTACCTTAAATTATTTAAAGTTAGTACATGTGTCTACAAAAAGAAAAAAATTTTAAGCAAGGAAAAAATGGGATGTCACAGCTGTGGTATCAGAGCACACCGGATTTTAAAATCGTTTCTGCAGACTGCCTAACAACACAAGCCTTCACATGGAGATACATCATACACTGTAAGTTTGTTAATGATTATATTATTGTTTGTATTTATTGGTTGCTAAATTGTTAAGGGTTAGTTCAATATGCCGAGAGGACAAAGAAGGGAAATGGAAGGTAGAGATGATGCAATTAAAAAACTATTTGATATAGTGGATAGTCAGTTTCCGCAATTAGAACGATATATGGCAAAGGAAGAACAAAGAGGTTTTCGTTCGAATGCTGCTGGAGAGTTAAGTTGTGAAAGATTTCGACGACTTCATCAACCTAACTTCGATGGACAAGCAACAGATCCAACTTGTGCTGAAGAGTGGATCCGAATGATTGAAGATATGTATGATTATGCCAAGATTGAGGAAGATGAGAAAGTTAATTGTGCAGTCTTTATGCTGTCAAATGATGCACGTTACTGGTGGGACACTATTAAAGCAACCACAAATGTGAAAGAAATGTCATGGAACAAATTTAAGGAGATCTTTTATGACAAATATTTCAACCATGCAGTTCGAACAAGTAAGTTGGTGGAATTCGTTCAATTATGCCAATTTGGATCCGTATCGGAGTACATACAAAAATTTGAAGCATTATCTCATTTTGCTCCACACCTGGTGGCCACTGACGAACTCAAGGTACATCAATTCATTCAAGGGCTGAAATTCGAAATATATAGAAGAGTAAAGATCTCCGGAACGAAAAATGTGCCTTATTCAATGGTGGTGACAAAAGCCCTTGAAGTGGAAGAGGCTGAAATAAAATTTCAAAGGGAGAGGGGAGTCTCCGAGGAAATTTTTTAAAGAAGTGCAGCCCTTGAAGTGATAGATTCTAGTGCCTCTCATTCATTCATGTCTTCTACATTCATGGTTAAAATAAAATGTTTACCGGTGGTAGCTGAACATGTTTATGATGTAATGTTGCCATCTGGAGAGCAGTTACACCTGAATTATGTTATGCTGGATTGTATTATTTCGGTAAATGGTAGAAACTTACAAGCTGATTTTATAATTATGGATTTGAGAGGGTATGATATTATATTGGGAATGGACTGGTTATTTCAGCATTTTGCAACAATTAATTGTAGAGCCAGAACAATATGTTTCCAGCCTCCGAATGCTGAATGGTATTCTTTTCAAGCAATGAAAAGTACCAACAGAACACCTATCATATCTTCTATTAAAGCCCAACAATTATTGAGAAGCGGTTGTGTAGGGTTCTTAGCAAGCATAATTGATACTCGAATGCAATGCGGTGCCAAATTACAAGATATTTCGGTGGTGAAAAACTTCTCAGATGTATTTTTAGATGATTTACCAGGTCTGCCCCCAGATCGAGAAATTGAGTTTGTAATTGATATATATCCAGGAGCAAAACCAGTATCAAAGAATCCATATAGAATGGCGCCTGTAGAATTAAAGGAATTAAAGACACAATTGGAGGAATTAGTACACAAGGGCTTTATACATCCAAGTTTCTCGCCATGGGGAGCTCCAGTGTTATTTGTTAAGAAGAAAGATGAATCACTGAGAATGTGTATTGACTACAGAGAATTGAATAAATTAACGATCAAGAACAAGTATCCGCTTCCAAGGATTGATGATTTATTTGACTAACACCAAGGTGCACGAGTGTTCTCGAAGATTGATCTAAGATCAGGATATTATCAATTGAAGGTCAAAGCATAAAATATCCCAAAAACAGCATTTAAAACTCGATATGGACATTACGAGTTTTTAGTGATGTCTTTTGGATTGACTAATGCTCCTGCTGCCTTTATGGATCTAATGAATCGCGTATTCCAGGAGTATCTAGATAAATTGATAATTGTGTTTATCGACGATATTCTCATATATTCTCAAACAGAGGAAGAGCATATGAAACATCTAAAGGTAGTATTATCAACTTTAAGACGACATATGTTATATGCTAAGTTTTCTAAATGTGAATTATGGCTTGATAGAGTTAACTTTCTTGGACACGTAGTATCCAAGGACAGTATTTCTGTTGATCCATCAAAAGTCCAAGCAGTCATTGGCCACAGCCAAAGATTGTTAATGAGGTACGTAGTTTTCTTGGGTTAGCTGGATATTATCGAAGATTCATTGAAGGATTTTCAAATATAGCAATTCCTTTGACCCGATTAACGAAGAAAAACATGAAGTTTTGGTGGTCAGATGAATGTGATAGAAGTTTTCAAAACTTGAAACAAAAATTGACATCAGCCCCAATTTTGACAATTCTTCCAAAATTGGATTAGGTTGCGTATTGATGCAAGAAGGAAAGGTGATCGCTTACGCATCAAGGCAATTAAAAGGTTACAAGCAAAATTATCCTACTCATGATCTATAATTAGCTGCAGTTGTTTTCGCGTTAAAAATATGGAGGCATTATTTATATGGGCAACAATGCGAGATATTTTCAGACCATAAGAGTCTGAAATATTTATTCACCCAAAAAGACCTGAATATGAGGCAACGAAGATGGCTCGAATTCGTAAAAGATTATGAGTTTGAAATCAAATACCATCCCGGCAAAGCTAATGTGGTAGCTGATGCATTGAGTAGGAAGTTCATACCAGTCCAATTGGCAATGTCTATAACGCTTCAATCTGAAATTCAAAAGTCTGGCTTAGAAGTAGTGTCAAATTTGAGTTGTATGCTTGCAGCATTATCTTTGAAGCCAACTCTTATGGATGAAATCAAAGAAGCTCAATTGGAGGATCCAAAATATAAACAATATAAATTGGGCAAAAAGCCAAATTCTTCTGACTTTAAGTGTTCGGATGATGGTGTTCTAAAGTTTAAAGATAGATGGTATATTTCGGAAAAGCAAGAATTACATAAGAAAATATTATCGGAAGCCCATTCTTCTACATTTACGGTGCATCTGGCAAGCACTAAAATGTATCGGGATTTAAAACAGTACTTTTGGTGGCCAAATATGAAGAAGGACGTAGCAAAACATGTGGAATTTTGTGTCACATGTCAAGAAGTTAAAGCTGAACATCAAAGGCCTGCAGGAACACTTCAATCTTTACCGATCCCGGAATGGAAATGGGAGAATATAACAATGGACTTTGTTGTGGGATTACCGAAAACAACAAAGGGGCATGATGCTATTTGGGTGATTATTGATAGATTAACAAAGTCAGCCCATTTCTTGCCGGTCAGAATGAATTTTTCTATGGATCAGTATGCTGAATTATATGTTCAAGAGATTATAAGACTGCATGGAATTCCAACATCGATAGTATCATATCGTGATTCAAGATTTACTTCAAAATTTTGGAAAATTTTACATAATGCAATGGGGACTACATTGACTTTTAGCATGGTTTTTTATCCCCAAACTGATGGTCAAACCGAAAGAACAATTCAAATATTGGAAGATATGTTACGAGCATGTGTATTGGATTTTCAAACTACATGGAGTAAGATGTTACCATTAGTGAAGTTTGCATATGATAATAGCTACCAATCAACAATTGGTATGGCCCCGTATGAGGCATTGTATGGGCAAAAATGTCGATCTCCATTGTATTGGGATGAAGTTGGAGAAGCAAAGTTGTATGGTCCAAAAATTTTACAACCAAGTGTAGATCAAGTGAAAGTTATTCGAGAAAGAATGAAAATAGCTCAAAATCGACAGAAACATTAGGCAGATCAAAGGCGAAGAGAGCTAGAATTTGAGGAAGGCGATGAGGTATTCTTAAAGATTTTGCCTTTTAAGGGAGTAATGCGGTTTGAAAAAAGGGGAAAGCTTATTCCACGATTTATTGGACCTTTCCCTATTATAAAGAAGTTAGGCAAAACAGCTTACATGTTGAAATTACATTCATCTATGGCTGGATCCACAACGTTTTTCACATTTGAATGTTAAGGAAATGTGTACGTGATACTACTCATGTGATTGAAGGTAGAAGTATTGACATTGAGCCTACTTTGACATATGAAGAAAAACCGGTAAGGATCTTGGATTCAAAAATGAAAGAATTGAGAAACAAACAAATCCCTTTGGTCAAAGTCCTATGGAGAAACCATACTATAGAGGAAGCCACGTGGGAAAGGCAAGAAGACATGATGAATAAGTATCTGGAACTTTTTGACATGTAAATTTTGGGGACAAAGTTTTAAATAAGGAGGGTGGAATGTAATACCCAAATTTTTTGAAGGAACAAGATCCTAACATCTTAATATATATGTTTATGTATTAATAGCCTTGAAACTTAAGTTAATACTAATCTAAATTAATCAATGATATAATTTGACACCTCCACCTTATATTTTCTCCTTAATCAATGATATAATTTGAATAAATATTAATCATAGAATATTATTAAATGTAAATTATGATTTTATATATTAAAGTAGTGAAGCAATAAGAAATTGCCACATGTCACTATTAGATTAGTGCCTAATCATGATTAAGGTGTAATTAGTGAATGATTAAGAGGTAATTAAGGTTTACTAATCATGATTAATTAAGTTAATCTTGAAGATTATATTAGTACTAATCTAGATTAATTAATTTAAGCATGTATGATTAAAAGATGGTAATTAAGGTATTTTTACAAATATAAGCAAAAGTAAGGGCAAATATGAATTTTAACATTGACAAATTGGATAATAAGGTAATTTTACCCTAAGAACTCCCTAGAAAAGCTGAGAAACCCACGAATTCTTCAGCTCTCTTCCTGATTCTCACTGGTTTTGGAAGATTAAGTGAGGTTCTTTTGTTGGATTAAAGTTTTGGTGAAGAGTTTTTACGTTTAAAGCAAGTTTAGTTTACTCTAGAAGGAAATAGGAGTAAAGAAGAGGAAACAAACGACTCAAGGGTTTCGGTTTCTATCTTCCCTATTCTGAGGTATCAATTCTAACCCTAAGAACATGTTTAAATTGATGAATTGATTCAGAATGGTTAATTAAGCATGTTGGTGATGTTTATATCAAGATTATGCAAAAGATTTTGAGAAAATCAGGTAGTTTTAAGGTTTGTAATTTGACTGGAAGTTCAAGTTTTCAAATTACTTGAAACGCATCTGATGATTTGAAATAGACATTTTAAGGAGACGAATGACACGTGAATCGCCTCAATCCAAGAAGTATAACTTAAGTTATGACCGGTTGAAGTTTCTGTTATACAACAATTACTCGAAAATAATGTATCTGGACAGTTTTTGAATTAGGCATATAACATATGTTTAGATGCTTCAAATTACTTTGATGTCTTTTGATGAATTGGAGTAGAAATCTCAAGCAACATTTAGACACCTGAATCGCATTATTTGGATTAGTCTAGCTAAAGTTACATTAGATTGAAGATCATGTTATACCAAAGCAATACTTTAAAATTAATGAATTATGTTACTTGTGTTTTAGGTTTTCAAGTGCAGCAACATATTGATCAAGTTTTTCAATAAGGCTAAAGATTTAAGGTAAGTTAATTTTGCATGTGATTGGCCCTAAAAGGGACTACATTACAAAGATTAGGATTTTATGATTTTGCAATATTCTGGATTGTTTGGGGTGTAATGCACAATACACTGACCTCAATTTATTTGAGGATATGTTTGTGTGCCTTGTTTGATGATTGATTGATTTTTTGTGTTAGAATAAAGATACAAGTTTAGAATGCTTGCAATGTTTGAATTATATATTTTATTGCATGTTAACATGTTCATGCATTTTAATTGTTCATGCATCATGGTTTTAAGAAAAATACGAAAAATGATTTGCGTGCATGATTTTCATGATAATATGCAACAGGTCGTTGAGGGAGGAGCTCGAGTTAGATTGCCTCGAGGGAGGCCAAATGATGTCTACTCTCTCCCGTGGTACCTTCAACGATCAAAACAATGAAAGAGTGAAATGAACGAAATGTACGTAAATAGTTATATGTTGGGCAGGGTTTGAATTTTGTTGTCCTAAGAGGTTGGACCAAATGGTGCTTACTCTCCCCTAGATGGTATTACCCACATTAACTAGACTGTTAAGTGAAAGAACAGAAATGAACGATACCGAAATTGCATTGTTTTTATAAAGCAGCATATGCATAAAGGTCTCATAAATGTTTTATTATTATGGATTAACTTACTGAGCATTAGGCTCATTAGATAAGCTTTGTAATGTAGGTGATGAGATAGATATTGTGGATTCTACTTATCATGGATAGATGCTTGAGGTGGTGAAGTACGTCCATTGCGAAAGTTTGCAGCTGTTAGTGCAATTTTGACCGGTGGGCGACCCATGTAAATGGAAATGTTTTGTTTGAAAACTAATGTATAATATTATGTTTGGTTTATAACTGTTTTGGAAAAACTTGATTTAATGTTAAAGTACAAGTATGTTTTGGTTACTTATTACGAATAGAATCGATTTTGATGAAGTTAAATAAAAGTCTTCCGCTGTGTTTTATTTGAAGGATTTCAAATTGATAAGTTTTACCTTAAATTATTTAAAGTTAGTACATGTGTTTACAAAAAGAAAAAAAATTTAAGCAAGGGAAAAATGGGATGTCACATAAGTAGTATGGACTAAGCAATTAGCTCTATGCCCTAAGCTTAAACACGTAAAATCTAAGTCATAAGCCCTAAGGCTTAGGCACTAGGCCCTAATTCAGAAGCCTTAAGCCCAAGTTCCAAAGCCAAAAACCCTAAGACCAAAGCTCACAGCCCTAAGTCCGATTCCCGAAGCCCGAAGCCCTTAGATGCATGTTGTCAGCCCTAAGTCCAAAGCCTTAAGTCGAAAGCTTTAACCCCAAAGCCCAGAGCCAAAATCCCATAGCCCTGAGCCATAAGGACTATGCTCTAAGGCTAAAGCCCTAAACACTAAGCCCGAAGCTTAAGTATTGAAGCCCATAGCCCTTAACCTAAATTCTTAAGCCTTAATCCCTAAGTCTAAGCTTAAAGTCATAAACCATAACCCAAAAGTCATAAACCATAAGGAAAAGCCCTAAGCCTTAAGCCCTAAGGCTAATGCCCTAACCCAAAAATTCAAAGCCCTCAGTCCTAAATCCTCAATCATAAGCCCTAAGTCCTAAGTCCTAAGCCCTTAGCCCTAATCCCTTAACCCAAAGTCCAAACCCCTAATCCTTAATCCCTAAGCACTAACCTCTAAACTTTAAACCCTAAGGCCTAAGTCGTAACACGTAAGCCGAATCTCGAAGCCTTTAGCCTAATTTCTAAAGCCCTAAGCAGAACACCCTAAGCCCTAATCCTAAATTTTTAAGCCCAAAGTCCTAAACAATAAATTGTGAGCCCTTAGGCCAAAGACTCAAGCCTTGAGCCCAAATCCTTTTTCCATAATCCCTAAGTCTTAACCCCAAAGCCCTAACTCCTAAGCCCTAATCCTTCAGCCCTAAGCCAAAAGCCCAAAGCCCAAAGCCCTAAACTTTAAGCCCTAAGAAGTAAGGCTAAAGCCCTAACCCTAGGCTTAAAACCCTAACCCCTAAATCATAAGCACAAAGCCCATAGCCTAACCCCTTAGGCACTAAGCCCTAAGAAGTTGTAAGGGATAAGCCCTAAGCTCTAAGCCTAAAGTCCAAAACCCTAAGCACTAAGCCTTAAGCCCAATGTTAAAAGCCCTAAGCGCATTACCCTAAAACGTATGCCTTAAGCCCTAAGCCCTATGCCCTAAGCCCTAAGCCATAAAATCACACTAAATTTTTGTATGGACATGATAACACCTTGTTTTTCATGCCATTTCCGTTAATCAAAACCATACTCGAACTCTTATAACTTCAATAAAGGGTATAGAAAAACACTTAAATCAACCAACATCATACCTTAGTCCTAACTTTGTGCTCCTCCTTCTTGTTATTTAAACTCACAAAACACACTCGATTTGCACCTCTCACACTAAATTTTCAACTTCAGCTTCAACCTTATGTTTCCCTTCGTGCATAAAATGTCAGCTGAAGGTAAAGAGGTAAACATGAGGTGAAGAGGCAAGCATGAGGTAGAGAGGCAAGCATGAGGTGAAGAGGCAAGCATGAGGTGGAGAGGCAAGCCTAAGGTGATGAGGCAAGCATGAGGTGGAGAGGCAAGCATGAGGTGGCTTCACAAAAGCATGAGGCGGCTTCACCAAATTTTCTCCTCCAACACTTAACTCACTTGGCACATACTCTAACCTTCTTATTTCTTTAAGCATTCCTTTCAAAGGCGTATTTTAACACACTACCAACAATATTTCGTGATGCACTCATCAAGATTTAACAACGTAATTTACATTTATAATAACTAAGCTGATTAAATGGCTCGGGTGTTATACTTTGAGCCCAAAGCAATAATTCCAAAGCCCTAAGCCCTAAACCCAAAAGCCTAAGCCCAAAGCCCAAAGCCCAAACTCCAAATCCATGAGCCCTAGTCCAAAGCCCTAACCATTAAGCCCTAAGGTCAAAGTTCAAAGCCCTAAGCCCTTAGCCTAAAATGTAAGCCCTAAGTCCAAAGCCCTAAGATCTAAGCCCTATGCCCTAAGCCATAAGTAGTATGGACTAAGCAATTAGCTCTATGCCCTAAGCTTAAACACGTAAAATCTAAGTCATAAGCCCTAAGCCTTAGGCACTAAGACCTAATTCAGAAGCCTTAAGCCCAAGTTCCAAAGCCAAAAACCTTAAGATTAAAGCTCACAGTCCTAAGTCCGATTCCCGAAGCCCTAAGCCCTAAGATGCATGTTGTAAGTCCTAAGTCCAAAGCCTTAAGTTGAAAGCTTTAACCCCTAATCCCTAAGCCAAAATACAAAGCCCTAAGCCAAAATTCCAAAGCCCTAAGCCATAAGCACTAGGCTCTAAGGCTAAAGCCCTAAACACTAAGCCCGAAGCTTAAGTATTGAAGCCAATAGTCCTTAACCTAAATTCTTAAGCTTTAATCCCTAAGTCTAAGATTAAAGTCAAAACCCTAAGCCAAATGTCATAAATCATAAGGAAAAGCCCTAAGCCTTAAGCCCTAAGGCTTATGGCCTAACCCAAAAATTCAACGCCCTCAGTCTAAGTCCTCAATCATAAGCCCTAAGTTCTAAGTCCTAAGCACTTAGCCCTAAGCCCTTAACCCAAAGTCCAAACCCCTAATCCTTAATCCCTAAGCACTAACCCCTAAACTTTAAACCCTAAGGCCTGAGTCGTAACACGTATGCCGAATCTCAAAGCCTTTAGCCTAAATTCTAAAGCCCTAAGCCGAAAACCCTAAGCCTTAATCCCAAAGTTGTAAGCCCAAAGTCCTAAACAATAAATGTTGAGCCTTTAGGCCAAAGACTCAAGCCTTGAGCCCAAATCCTTTTTCCATAATCCCTAAGTCTTAACCCGAAAGCCCTAACTCCTAAGCCCTAATCCTTCATCCCTAAGCCAAAAGCCCAAAGCCCAAAGCCCTAAACTTGAAGCTCTAGAAATAAGCCTAAAGCCCTAACCCTAGGCTTAAAACCCTAACCCCTAAATCCTAAGCACAAAGCCCATAGCCCAACCCCCTAGGCACTATGCCCTAAGAAGTCGTAAGGGATAAGCCCTAAGCTCTAAGCCTAAAGTCCATAAGCACTAAGCCCTAAGCCCAATGTTAAAAGCCCTAACCCCATCACCCTAAAACGAATGCCTTAAGCCCTAAGCCCTATGCCCTAAGCCCTAATGATATGATCCTTCTCAGAAAAGGATTGATCAGTGATCAGATATTGAGTTGAAATAAAGAAAAGATAAGTATGAAACCTTGACCAAAAGCCGACGAGTATATGAACCTTAGCTTAGAAAAGCTACAGACCCGAAACGACGACGCGAGGAAGAACCTTGGTTGGTGAAGATGCCACAAATGGAGGAATTCTGCTTGATAAGTCAGAAAATAACGTTGCTGGATTTACCGATGAAATACCAAACAATGCTTGTTAATTGGGAGAAGATTTCTCACAAAGGATAACACTTTCATTCAATTCAAGTTGTCCCAAATGTACAAGTTCACCTCCTTCTATACTACAACATACATAACAAAAGTGTGAGGTGTTCAAGTCATTACCTCATACTCTACCTACCCAAAAGGAGTGATGTGTACAAGTTTCTAATCTTGTAAACTCCCACCTACCCTACCTACCACAAATGAGTAAGGTGTACAAGTTTACAACCTCAGCTCGTACCTACTTTCACTAGTGGAACTTGTAGCATAATTCACATATTGACAAGTAAATATTAATACAAGTTAATTACTTGTGTACTTCAATAATTATGACAAACTCCATCTTGATGGTGGATAGATCATGTGCGGGCTGACGCCTGAGAAAATCCTTTGTGTATAAACTTATTTGATCTTCAAATTTCTTTGCCCAAGCCCGAGTCATTGGCCCTATCATAGCTTGGCTTTCCTCTGTCATCTCTTTTAAATCTTGCTTGATGTCCGCATCATTTTCTTCACCGTGAAAAGGATTTGCCCTCAAATCACCTACATCACAAGGGGATAAATCAAAAAAGTTGAATGTTGCACTAACATTGTACTCACCTGGGAGATCCAATCGGTAGGCATTATCATTGATGCGCTCAAGAACTTGAATAGGACCATCGCCACGTGGTAGTAATTTGGAACTTCTTTGGGTTGGAAAGCGCTCCTTGTGCAAGTGCAACCATACCCAATCTTCTTGTTTAAAAATGATCTTGCGGCGACCTTTGTTTGCTGTTTTCATGTATTGTTTTGTTCGCCTCTCAATGTTCTGTTTTGCAGTATTGTGTAGCTTGTTCACAAACTCTGCCTTCTGCTTACCATATAAATTAACACGCTTAGAAAAAGGTAACGGTGACAAATCTAAAGGAGTGAGCGGATTAAAACCATAAACAATCTCAAAATGTGAAAATTTAGTAGATGATTGAATAGAACGATTGTAGGCAGACTCAACATGCGGAAGACACTCTTCCTAAGTTCTAATATTCTTTTTAATAATGGCACGTAACATTGTGGAAAGGGTTCTATTAACAACCTCAGTTTGTCCATCAGTTTGGGGGTGACAAGTTGTGGAAAATAATAATTTTGTTCCTAGGTTGTTTCACAAAGTCTTCCAAAAGTAACTTAAAAATTTGGCATCTCTATCTGATACTATAGTCATAGGAATCCCATGAATCCTAACAACCTCCCGAAAGAATAGATTCGCTACATGAGATGCATCATCAGATTTGTGACATGGAATAAAGTGCGCCATCTTCGAGAACCTATCAACCACAAAAAAAATAGAATCACTACCCCTTTTACTTTTCGGCAATCCTAGTATTAAATTCATTGAAATATCTACCCAAGGTGCATCGGGAATGGGTAATGGTGTGTACAAACCATGGGGTTGGATCCTAGATTTGGACTGTTTACATGTTACACATCTATTACAAATTCTTTCGACATCCTTTTTCAAATGTGGCCGGTAATGCTCTTGGATAACACCCAAGGTCTTGGCTATCCCAAAATGACCCATAAGATCTCCTCCATGTGCTTCTCTCACCAAAAGTTCTCTAATAGAACATCTAGGGACACATAATTTATCTCTTTTAAATAAGTAGCCATCATGCTTGTAGAACTCTTCAGAAGCAGATTTTTCACAAGCATTATACAACTCTCCAAAGTCAGTATCTCCTAGGTATAAATTTTTGATAAGTTCAAAACCAAGTAACCTAGTACTTAGAGTAGAAATGAGAATGTACCTGTGAAAAAAGGGCATCAGCTACTACATTCTCTTTCCCTCTCTTGTATTGTATGATGTATGGAAATGGTTCTAAGAACTCCATCCATCGAGCATGACGTTTGTTTAGCTTGTGCTGGCCTTTTAGGAACTTAAGAGACTCATGATCTGTTCTAACGATAAATTCCCTTGCTAGTAAGTAGTGTTGCCAAGTTTTCGAAGCCCTGACCAATGCATACAGTTCTTTATCATACGTTGGATAGTTAAGGTTTGCTCTTCCTAAATTTTCACTAAAATAGGCGATCGGATGATTATCTTGCCTAGAACTGCTCCGATCCCTACGGCAGATGTATCACACTCAACTTCAAAGGGCTTCTCAAAGTTTTGTAATGCCAACAAAGGTGGATTTGTCAGCCTTTGTTTGATCTTCTGGAACGCCTCTTCTTGAGCTACTGTCCACTTATAACAAACATTCTTTTTTATTACCTCGGTGAGTGGGGCAGCAATGGTGCGAAAATCTTTAGCGAAACAGCGGTAGAAACTTGCTAGTCCATGAAAGCTACAGACTTGATTTTCGTTGGTGGGTGTTGGCCAATCTTCAATTGCAGTACCTTTCTCTTGGTCAACCTGTACTCCCTAATTACTAGCAACAAAACCCAAGAACACAACATGATTCAGTGACAAAGGTGCACTTGTTTAGGTTAGCATATAGTTTCTCTCCTAAGTACCAAAAATACTTCTTTCAAATGTAAAATATGATCTTCAATGCATTTACTATAAATCAATATATCATCAAAGTAAAGAACAACAAATCTTCCTAAAAATGGGCTTAAAACATGATTCATCAACCTCATGAATGTACTAGGAGCGTTTGTCAAGCCAAGTGGCATAACTAACCACTCGTACAATCCATGTTTTGTCTTGAATGTCGTTTTCCACTCATCACCTTCTTTCATTCGAATTTGATGATTCCACTTTTCAAATCTATTTTTGAAAATAAACATGCTCCACGCAGTTCATCTAACATGTCATCCAAACGAGGAATAGGAAAACGATACTTTACCGTGATATTATTGATTGCTCGACTTTCAATGCACATCCTTGATGCTCCATCTTTCTTATGAACTAGTAGCACTGGAACTGCACAGGGACTTAGGCTCTACGATAAGCTGGGAAATTTGGTAAAGTAGCCCCTGGTACCAAATCAATTTGATGTTCAATGCCTCGTATTTGTGGTAATTCTGCCGGTAGTTCTTCTGCCACCACGTCTTGAAATTCCTGCAAAAGAGTCTGCACAAAACTTGGCACAACATGATTAGGGGTGTTAGTCAACAAGGTTTGTTGCTTGTGCAACAAAAGAATCATTGAAATCCCATTCGAGTGGGCTTTGCTCACTTGACTCGTTTTCATAAAGAAATTTTTTCTCTCTCTCCCTTTTTCTTTTTCTTCTTCTCTCTCATTTTCATTGCTCTTCTTTTCTTCTCTACCTCTTCTTTCTCTTTCTCTTTCTTTTTCACACAGCTTCTCTCTTTCTTTTTCTCTCTCAATTTCTTCTTTTTTCTCACTCTGTTTTTGTAACATCCCATTTTTTTTGTAATTAAAAAGCTTTCCATCGAAAATTCTTTTGTCAAATCTATACATATATATTCGTACATAATCAGCGGAAACTAACATTTCAAATCACACTTATAATTAGTTAAACATGGGTCATATTTTCAAAATATAAAACTTTACAAACACTACATATTTGTAATTCAAAATAACCTTTTTACAAATTCTCTTCAAAACACGTGTCTTTTAGTTATCTTACTCCACCGTTAGAAATTCGCTTAACAACGACAATGCTCCACGGAAGACATTCTCCTGCTCTTTCATATTTAACCCTCATGTGATATTTCTTCAACATTCAAGTCATCACCTACATTGCAAAGTCTAACTAACGAGCTTAAAGCTCAGTAAGTAGTGCAAATAAAACATGCATGATGTAATGAATGATATGATTTAAAACCATGCAGCTTATTTCATTTTCGTGGTGTGGATCCGCCCCCCATATGACGACCATCAACAAAACTTGATTGTTTACATATCGTATATCGTTAGGAGATAACAACCTACCGTCAAACCCCATTGGGCTCACGGTAACATGGACCCATAGCCATTGCCGAGGGCGTCTTATTCTCCTTTACATAACTTATCTCATTAGGAGATATAACAACCTACCGTCAATCCCCATTCGACTCACGGTAACAGTGATCCATAGCCATTGCCGAGGATGTCTTTATTCTCCTTTACATAACTTATATCATTAGGAGATATAACAACCTACCGTCAATCCCCATTGGGCTCACGGTAACAGTGATCCATAACCATTGCCGATGATGTCTTTATTCTCCTTTACATAACTTATATCATTAGGAGATATAACAACCTACCGTCAATCCCCATTGGGCTCATGGTAACCGTGATCCATAGTCGTTGCCAAGGATGTCTTTATTCTCCTGTATCATAGATGTCTTCATCGAATCAATAGAGATATTGCGGGGATGAATGTAGGCATCAAAGACCCCCTTGGGCAACCTAACACCCAATCCGCCGTCCCCCTACGATTCACTTATTATAATTCATAGTCTTCATGCATGAAAATTCATTTTCGTTGTCATTCGTAGAAAACATGATGCATGATCTCCATAACATGTCACATACAATCCTATCCTTAATGCAAGAAAGTCTAACTAATCCGTACAATAGTCATACAAACATATCAATCAATCAATAAGAAGCACACAAACAATCCTCAAATGACTTGAGGTCGGTGTATTTTGCATTACACCCCAACCAGTCTATGATTAATCAAAAATCATAAAATTACATAATCTTTGCAATGTAGACCTCTAATAGGCCAAACGCATGCAACACATACTTACCTTTGCAGCTATCTTGAATTAATCCATTTGAGTCCCTTCTTAGTCCAATTAATGACCTAAAAGTATAGATCATTCAAGGATTAGAAAATGCATAAAGTCTTAACTTTCTTTTCAAACTTTGAACTACTATAACTTCCTTGATATTGATCAATTATTCATGAGTAAGGTGTCAAATTATTCCTTAGGGAGTCTACTATAAATTCTTAGAAGACACGTAATTCAGAAAACTAACGCATGTCGACTTAATTGGATAAAATAGACGGCATTCACTGTTTGAACAGTGATTGGGTCGACCCAAACTGTAACGGGTAGACCCATGTCGACCAAACAGAGACCGTGTGCTTTTAAATTTGAGGATCGGTCGACCCAAACTATAAGGGGTCGACCCATTTGACAAAACAGAGAGCCTGCATTTTTACTTTTGAGAATCGGTCGACCCAAACTACAAGGGGTCGACCGCAGCTTTCCCCAATTTTCGTACACTGACTTGCGACATTCATAACTTTTTCTTCATAGCTCCGAATCAAGTGATTCCAACAGCTATAAATCCCTAAAAGAGTCTAATTTAACTCTTATGAAGGACATAAACTCTGATTCCTACTACTTATCGACTGAATCTCAAAAACTATAACTTTGTTCATAATTGACTGATTTTCTAACAATCTACATGAAATCCTTCATTTTTTATCCATCAATTCAACCAATACCATCCCATTATCCTTACTGAACTTAAAAGAAACTTAGAGGATAGAATAATACCTTGAACTTCAGCCATCACGAATTTACTTGGGATTTTCTACTTCCTCTCTTGAAATAACTCACTCACTCACTCAAGGATGCTTAAACTCACCCTTTTTCTTTCTCAACACCTCTCTTCTTTGACAAATCTCACTCTCCTTCGAGCTTAGAGCAACAAAATCGGAGAAATGGAAGAGGGTTCGTGGATGGGAGAAAGATATGGCAGCCCATACATTCTTATCCCCTTATTAATCAAAAACAATATTTCTCTAACGTCCACCAATCAAAACTTTACATGTTTTGGCTGACCATGGCTTATACTTTCTTAATTAAACAAAATCAAATTTCTCTTTACGTCTGTCAATCGGGATCCTCCACGTTTTTGCTGACTTTTCAACTCAAATCGGGAATGTGTCGACCGCACGTTAATTGTATCGACCGAAAGTATTCCCAGAGAACATTTTGTGTCGACCGCACGTCTATTGTGTCGACCAAACGTATTCCCAGAGAACATCTTGTGTCGACCCCTCTTCGATCCTAGGGTCGACCCAAACACACAATTGTGTCGACCGGACATTGTTCATAGGTTGACCGGCAGTTAAAACTTTCATAACTTTTGTTATACAACTTAGATTTCTATGATTCAAACACCATTATTTTTCTTATTAAGTCTAATTTAGCTTTCTAGAAGACATAAACTTCAAATTCAGAGCATAAAGATATCAATTGTACAAAACACCGAATAACACTCTAAAGTTCATATTTCTTAGTCCCTTTTTCATTGATCAAGTTTTTAACGTGCATAACTTTTTCACCACAACTCCAATCGAGTTGTTCAACCTATTAATCTTCTCCTTTTGATGTTGTCTATAATTTATTAGAAGATTACTTTGTCACCTAAGTTCATCTGTAGCATAATAAAATAGGAAAACTAAAACTACCCAGTTATCAATTTTCAACCTGGTGGTTGTTCTAACTATAAATTTCCAAATAACTTTCTCTACAGACTTCCAAATTGAGTAATTTTTATTGCTATTGTTCCATCAAAAAGTTTATTAAATTTCATGAGAAGGACTTAAACTCATTTGAAGAAGTTAAAATCTCTGAAATCGGCTAATCTTAACATTGTGTCAAGATGGTTCAACTTGCAAGGGTCGACCGGTTTCTAATATAGGTCGACCGGACCAAGTTCCTCACGACCAGGGTGTTGACCGTATTATTCATAGGTTGACCAGTCCTTCATTCACAACCTTCCATTTCCATTTTCTCAAACTTCCATTCAATACTTAAACTGATTTAGTCCAACTTTCACATTCACCTTACTTTATCAACTACCAATTCTAACAATTGAATTCCAGCAAGTTAATCGTCATTTTATACCCTTAATCATAGTTGATATATAAGATGATATACTTATAAGACTTTGAATTATGATGAAAGGGTCGGGTATTACCTAGAAAAGTGGGGTGTTACAGTTTTTCTCTCTTTTCTATTCTCTCACTTGATTTCTTTTCTTTGAAACTTTCTTGTAGTCGGAGTTGATCTTCGTAGAATTCTTTTGGTGACATAGGAACAAGATTAACTGTCCTTTTGTTAAACACAAATGAGTACTTGTTCGTGTACCCATCATGCACCACTCGTCTGTCATACTGCCATGGTCGACCAAGAAGGATATGTCTAGCTTCCATAGTTACTACATCACACAACACCGCATCTTCATACTTGCCGATACGGAAAGCAATCAATACTTGTTTGTTGACTTTAACTTCACCACTTTGGTTGAACCATTGTAGTTTAAGGTCGATGGTGCTTCTTCATAGGCAAACCTAATTTTTCAACCAAAATAGTGCTTGCCACATTAGTACAACTTCCTCCATCAATTATCATACTACATACCTTGTTTTGAACTTGGCATCTAGTGTGAAAATTTTTTTCTCGTTGTACTCCCTCATCAACCTGCTTTGGCTGAGCATTCAAAGCTCTTCAGGTAACTATCCCCTTCAACTGCATACTCATCCTCTTCTGGTTCTTCTATGCTATCAACTTCCGAATCGCCATCCGTCTCAATCTCTCCATTGTCTTGTATTACCATAACTCACTTGTTTGGACATTTGTTAGCTATGTGACCCCTTCCTTGATATTTAAAACATTTAATGTCACGATTGCAAGAAGTAGATGGATCAAATTTACCTTGGTTCCCTAAACTAGTAGTTGCAACTTTTGGGTCTAGCTTGGCTTTAGCAATTTGTTTTTCTTGTCTTTTAGCAGAGTTGGGCTTCCATGTTGAAGAGCTATTGTGACATGCCACGGGATGACACTATCTGATCCATCCTTCAAGGAGCAATCACCCGAGCTCGCGCTCGAGAATTTTCTAACAAATTTCTTCTTTTTGCAGGAGAAGAATTATCTAACTTCAAGATACCACCGCCTTTGGAACAAAACATACAAAAAGAATTTCATTCAATTACTTGGAAGGACGATAATAACGGTTCGGGAAACACCTCACCAACTCACATCAAAACCATGATGGAACCCGAGGAACCTCATCCAAGAGATTAATACTACAAGGAGCAAGGAATAAAGGAGAAGCAACGTGGAATTGCTTTCATTTCATTGGTTTTTAATTTTCATTTTCGGACTACTACAATCTCACGTGGAATTCCATGGCATGCATGAGGAGTTAATCACTCTCAATCACCGATTTTGGGAGGGCATTTTGGTCACAATTTTGAAACCATAATCAGCTATGGAGGAGCTTGGACGTGGAGGCTTTTGATTGGTCCATTTCATATAAAGTTGGATCACCATCTTGGCAACCCTCGGCCACCCGATTCCATTGTGTTTCTTCTATTCAATTTTGTGTTTGTTCGTATTTTCTTTATTTAATCTCTCGTACCAGCCATGTAATTTTTCAGATTTGAATTGAATAAGACATTAATTTCTTTTTCAATTGGAGTTTCTTCCTTTGGTGTTTTCGAACGTCTAAAGATTTGGTCTCTGATTCACCTTGAATCGGCCACCGAAAGACAATCCGGAGTTGATCGAATTTCCGAGCTAATTCGATTAATCCTTGCCTCAATTTTCCAGCCTTCTTCAAGGATTTCAAGAGAAGTTGAGGGTCATTCAGCTCATCATCCATCCCTTGCTGATTTTACAATCAAATATCCATCAAAACCCCAATCCGTTCCCTAACCAAGTCACCTCCCTATCCGAATTCATATCTTCCAATCCCTCCATCAAATTCCTCTCAATTTTCGGAAAAATTGATAGAAGAATGCTCGAATAAGATCTCTCGTTTGAGAGTGAGTTTCGATCTGAAATTTTGACGAGATCTTTGGGGATGAATGAGGATGACTTCCTCCAAAATTTACTCCAAAATTTAGAGGTAATAGACTGTGGAATCGGGAGTTATGGAATTGGTAAGGTAGGTGACTCCGGGATTTCCAGGATGCTGATTGGTGGCTGAAACGGGATCAAATCTTGTGATTGAGAGTGAGTTTTGATCTGGATTTTTGAAGGATTCTTGGGGGATGAATGTGGGATAATTCTTCCAAAATTCAATTGTTACAACTATTCCGAGAAGACTAAGGTTCAATTAGTTACCTTGGAACTCACGGGATATGCTAACTTATGGTGGAGTAGTTTGAAGGAACAACGGAGAAAAGATGGGGAAGATAATGTTTCAACTTGGCAGGCCTTGAAAACAATCATGCGAAAATGGTTTGTCCCGGCACATTACAAGCAAGACCTATTTCTTTAATTACAAAATTTGAAGCAAGCAAACCTCTCGGGTAAAGATTATTTGGCTGAATTTGAGACATTGCGGATTAGATGTGATATTGCCGAGCCCTTGGAGCAAATCATTGCACGATTTTTAAGGGGTTTGAACAAAGAGATCGCGGATGTTGTTGAGTTATTCCAATAGAGGACCTTGATTCTTTGATTCAATTATCATTAAAGGTGGAGAGGCAACTCAAGAGCAGAGGAAGAAACGGGTCTAGCAAGAGTATGTTGAAGGCCAACACACCCTACAGGCCTCTAGATCAACCCAAGGAAAAAAAACCTAGTGATCGGCCATGGATGCAAAAGAAGGAAGGAGAATCCAAGCCGATTACCGACCCTACCAAGGTTCGAGCTCGAGAAGTAAAGTGTTTCAAATGCCTTGGACTTGGACATATTGCAGCTCAATGTCCCAACAAGCGAGTCATGATCATCAAAGAGGAGACTAACGAAGTTATAAGTGAAGATGAAGCTCGAGAAGCACAAAAACTACCCTCGGACTCCGAAGAAGAAGAGGAGGAAGTTTGTCCCGCACAAAAGGGACCATTACTATTGGTCATCCGAAGGACTCTCACATCTCAAAGCCAACTTGAAGATCTTCAAAGGGAGAACATATTTCATAGTCGATGTGCAATCCGAGGGAAGGTTTGTTTGATGATCATCGATGGAGGAAGTTGTGCCAATGTGGCATCCCGAGAGCTAGTGGATAAACTTGGGATTGAAACCATTCCCCACCCGAGGCCATACAAACTTAGGTGGTTGGATGACAAAAACGATGTGAAGGTGAACTCACAAGCAAAGATCGAATTCGAGATCAGAAAATACAAGGATAGCATCCTTTGTGATGTTGTCTCGATGTGTGCAAGCCACATATTATTGGGGAGACCTTGGAAATACGATCGGAAGGTGACACATGATGGCTATACCAATCAATATACATTTAAATTCGGAGGAAGATCCATTAAGTTATTGCCACTAGATCCGGAGCAAGTTGTTCGAGATGAAGCCACACGGAAGGAGAATAAAATAAAAAACAGCATGTTCATGTCAAAGAAGGAATTATGGAAGTCAATCCTTAGTGGAGATCCGATGGTGCTCATTCTATTCCGAGATCGAGTTGAAGAGTTAGGGGTGATACCCCCGGAGATTTCTAGCTTGCTAGAGGAATATCAAGATGTCTTTCCGGAAGAACTACCCGAAGGACTACCTCCAATCCGAGGAATTGAACACCACATTGACCTTCAACCGGGAGCTATCCTTCCAAATCGTCCCTCTTATCGACTTAATCCCGAGGAGGCCAAGGATTACAAAAACAAGTCCAAGAGCTTCTTGAAAAGGGGCATATCCGTGAGTCAATGAGTCCTTGTTCGGTGCCAACACTTTTAGTACCAAAGAATGATGGAAGTTTCCGAATGTGTACCGGTTTCCAAAATAGCCAAGGCATCAACCAAATTACCATCAAGTACCGGTTTCCTATTCCTCGGTTAGAAGACCTTTTGGATGAGCTAAGTGGGGCCTCTTGTTTTTAGAAGGTGGACTTAAAGAGTGGTTACCATCGAATCCGAATGAAAGAAGGAGATGAGTGGAAGACGGCCTTCAAAACCAAGTATGGACTCTATGAGTGGATGGTCATGCCATTCGGACTCTCTAATGCACCAAGCACCTTCATGAGGCTCATGCATTTTGTACTCAAAGACTTCCTTGGAGCATTTGTGGTGGTGTACTTTGATGATATTTTCGTGTATAGCAAAAATCTTTCCCATCACCAAGAACATTTAAGGTTGTTATTTGACAAGCTCCGAGAGTTCAAGCTTTATGGCCACTTGAAGAAATGTTCATTTGCGCAAGGGAAGGTGCACTTTTTGGGGTTCATCATATCTAGTCAAGGCATTGAAGTAGATGGAGCCAAGGTAGAAGCAATTCGGGAATGGCCAATACCCAAAAACATCACGGAAGTTAGAAGTTTCCATGGACTTGCATCTTTCTACCGTAGATTCATTAAAGGGTTTAGCTCCATCGTAGCCCCCTTGACCGATTGCACCAAGAAAGGGAAAGAGTTTGATTGGACTAAAGGTTGTCAAGAGAGTTTTGAGCTCATCAAGCAAAGATTGTGTAATGCCCCGGTACTTAGCCTCCCGGACTTTAACAAGGTATTCGAGATAGAATGTGATGCATCAGGAGTGGGAATTGGAGCCGTCCTCATGCAAGAAGGGAAGCCCCTAGCCTTTTTTAGTGAGAAGTTAAAAGGAGCTATTCTTAACTATTCTACTTACGACAAGGAATTTTATGCGGTCATAAGGGCACTCGAGGTATGGCAACATTACCTTCTTTCTAAGGAGTTCATCATTCACTCGGATCACCAAGCATTAAGACATATCAAGAGCCAAGGAAAGCTGAACCGAAGACATGTCAAATGGGTAGAGTTCCTTGAAAGGTTTCCCTACATCATCAAGTACAAAAAGGGAGAAACAAACGTGGTAGCCGATGCCTTATCAAGGAGGTATGTTTTATTATTCGAACTAACTACGAGATTTTTAGGGTTTGAATGGGTGAAGGAAGCCTACAAAGGAGATCTAGACTTCGGGAAATGGTTTGACCTAGCTCAAGAAAAGGTGGATTGCGGGTATTATATCATGGAAAGCTTCTTGTTCAAAGGAGGAAAATTATGCATACCTAAGGGAAGCATTCGGGAATCACTTGTTAAGGAAGCACATAGTGGCGATTTGGCTAGCCATTTTGGAGAAAAGAAGACTTTGGAGGTTCTAAAGGAACATTTTTTTTGCCACACTTATTCCGGGATGTGCACAACGAGTTGGAAAGGTGCATTACTTGCAAGAAATCCAAAAGCCGATTACTTCCCCACGGATTATACATGCCGTTACCCATACCTAATCACCCTTGGACGGACGTTAGCATGGACTTCGTACTCGGCCTTCCTCGAACATCAAGATAGAAGGATTCGATAATGGTGGTAGTGGATCGGTTTTCTAAGATGGTACATTTCATAGCTTGTGCCAAAACTAATGACGCATCCCATATAGCCGAGCTATACTTCAAGGAAGTGGTAAGATTGCATGGAGTTCTGAAAACCATCGTCTTGGATCGAGATACAAAATTTTTAAGTGCTTTTTGGAAGACTTTATGGCGAAGGGTCGGGACGAAACTACTTTTTAGTACCGCCTTCCATCCTCAAACCGATGGGCAAACGAAGGTGGTTAATCGTACTTTGGGTGGACTACTAAGAAGCATTGTAAGTAAGAAGCTAACCGATTGGGATCTACAACTACCGTACGTGGAAGTCGCTTACAACCAAAGCATACATAGCGCGACTAAATTCAGCCCCTTTGAGGTAGTGTATGGATTCAACCCTCTCACCCCACTCGATCTTTTACACATTCCTTCCTCTGAAATCGTCAATCCCAGCGGGGCAAAGAAGGCAAAGTTAGTAAAGCGAATCCATGAGCAGGTAACCGAGTCCATTAAACGGGCTAATGAATCTTATGCAAAGTATGCAAACCGTGGGAGAAAAGAGGTGCACTTTAAGGTCGGAGACTTGGTGTGCCTACATTTAAGGAAGGAAAGATTCCTGAATCAACGGGGCTCCAAGTTAGCCCCTAGAGTCGATGGACCGTTTAAAATTCTAGAGAAAGTTAACCCCAACGCATACAAACTCAAACTTCCCGGAGAGTATGGAGTTTTGGCCATGTTCAATGTTCAAGAATTAACTCCGTACATCCAAGATGACCGAGATGAAGACGAGCCACCACTGGATTTGAGGTCAAATCCTAAAGTACCCCGAGAGGATGACATGCCATGGGATCCATCCCTCAAGGAGCTATCACCCGAGCTCGCACTCGGGAATTTTCTAACAAATTTCTTCTTTTTGCAGGAGAAGAATTATCTAACTTCAAGATACCACCGCCTTTGGAACAAAACATACAAAAAGCATTTCATTCAATTACTTGGAAGGACGATAATAACGGTTCGGGAAACACCTCACCAACTCACATCAAAACCATGATGGAACCCGAGGAACCTCATCCAAGAGATTAATACTACAAGGAGCAAGGAATAAAGGAGAAGCAACGTGGAATTGCTTTCATTTCATTGGTTTTTAATTTTCATTTTCGGACTACTACAATCTCACGTGGAATTCCATGGCATGCATGAGGAGTTAATCACTCTCAATCACCGATTTTGGGAGGGCATTTTGGTCACAATTTTGAAACCATAATCAGCTATGGAGGAGCTTGGACGTGGAGGCTTTTGATTGGTCCATTTCATATAAAGTTGGATCACCATCTTGGCAACCCTCGGCCACCCGATTCCATTGTGTTTCTTCTATTCAATTTTGTGTTTGTTCGTATTTTCTTTATTTAATCTCTCGTACCAGCCATGTAATTTTTCAGATTTGAATTGAATAAGAGATTAATTTCTTTTTCAATTGGAGTTTCTTCCTTTGGTGTTTTCGAACGTCTAAAGATTTGGTCTCTGATTCACCTTGAATCGGCCACCGAAAGACAATCCAGAGTTGATCGAATTTCCGAGCTAATTCGATTAATCCTTGCCTCAATTTTCCAGCCTTCTTCAAGGATTTCAAGAGAAGTTGAGGGTCATTCAGCTCATCATCCATCCCTTGCTGATTTTACAATCAAATATCCATCAAAACCCCAATTCGTTCCCTAACCAAGTCACCTCCCTCTCCACATTCATATCTTCCAATACCTCCATCCAATTCATCTCAATTTTGGAAGAATTATCCCAAATTTATCCTCCAAGAATCCTTCAAAAATCCAGATCAAAAATCACTCTCAATCACGAGATTTGATCCCATTTCAGCCACAAATCAGCATCCCGGAAATCCCTGAGTCACCTACCTTACCAATTCCATAACTCCAGATTCCAACATTTATTACCTCTAAATTTTGGAGGAGGTCATCCTCATTCATCCCCAAATATCTCATCAAAATTTCAGATCGAAACTCGCTTCAAACGAGAGATCTTATTCGATCATTCTCCTATCAATTTTTCCAAAAATTCTGGGATTCTTTCGGATTTTCACCTCTCTCGGCTTGGTCCATCTTCACACCTAACCTAAAGCGTGTCATATTGTTTGATGTGGAACGGTTGACACTTTTTCTTTTTAGCTATTGTTCAACCTTGATGGCCATATGCAACATATCCTCCAACTCTACGTAATGTTGCAGGTCGAACTTATCTTATATCTCTAGATTGAGCCCTTCTAAAAATCTAGCCATCGTAGCTTCTTGTTCTTCCTCAATATTGGCTCTAATGAGTGTAACCTCCATCGCTTGGAAATATTCTTCCATGATTTTTGTCCCTTGCTTGAGTTTATGCAATTTTTGCCATAAATCTCGATAGTAACGGCTGGGTACAAACCTTTTTCTCATTGCAGATTTCATTTGATCCCATGTATCAATGGGTCTTTCTCCATTTCTTCTCCTGCTCAATGTTAGTTGATCCCACCAAGTAATAGCATAATCGAAAAACTCAATAGCAGCGAGTTTTACCTTTTTCTCTTCAGAATAGTTATGGCAATCAAAGATTAGTTCAACCTTCTTTTTCCATTCAAAATACGCATCTGGATAATTCTTTCCTTGAAAAGAATGAATCTGCATTTTGATATTGTTTAAACTATCATCCATCCGGTTTCTAGGAATTATTTCATTCCTCCTAATATCGTCTTCTGACTCATCATCTTCCCTATCACGATTCATATCTCCAAACTCAGTTCTTTCTCTTCGTTGTGGATTCCGGTTGTTTCTATTTCTGTTTATTTGTAAATGTTACGGTTGTTGTCTCCTAGCATTTTCTTCAACAGTATCTAGTCGCTCGTTTATACGGCCTAGTTCATCTCTCATCATTTTCTTCATTTCAGCAATCAACACTTGAAATTGAAGATTGTCAATGCCCTGTAGTAGTGGAGTGTTTTCTGAATTTGACATGGTTTAAGGTTGAGTAACCTGCACAAAAATGTTAGATTATATAATGTAAAAGGACCTCACTTGCACTCCCTTACTTGTTTCGCTCGGATAATGACGCTCAAGTACGTCCCTCGTGTTTCACTCTATTTAATTGGCTTTTTTTTTCTAACAATCTCAACTCTCTTGCCTTTTTCCACTCACTTGTCCCAAGTTGTTTTTCTGCAACAGCTGTACGGTACTATAAAGCATCATTTTACCGACTTACCAGTAGGAAACGAAATGAAATATTCAAGACAAAAGAAAAGAAAATGAAAGAAACGACAAACAAAAGACACGACAAGAAGCAACTTCAAAAACAAGATGGGAAAATGAAAAAAATAGGAAACAAAGAACAACAATAAAGCACAATTACCCGCTTGGATAGAACAACCAATAATCAAATGTTTTAGATGATGCACAGCAGAGCAAATATAGCCCAAAATGATTTAAAGGCTTTTATAGAGGAGTCTAATATTTTGATCAAACGATACTACAACTGCAGGATATTGCAAATGCTAGATGATAATACTTTTTTTTTTCACTTGGCTCCTGCAAACTTTAAAGTAGCACGAAATTTAAGATTGTTTTATATTTAAAATAAGAGAACAAAGCTCTGATACCAGATGATATGATCCTTCCCGGAATTAGATTGATCAGTGATCGGATATTGAGTTGAAATAAAGAAAAGATAAGTATGAAACCTTGACCCGAAGCCGACGAGTATTTGAACCTTAGCTTAGAAAAGCTATAGAACCGAAACAACGACCCGACGAAAAACCTTGGTTGGGGAAGACGCCACAAATGGAGGAATTCCGCTTGATATGTCAGAAAATAACGTTGCTGGATTTACCGATGAAAGACCGAACAACGCTTGTTAATTGGGAAAAGATCTCTCACAAAGGATAACACTTTCATTCAATTCAAGTTGTCCTAAATGTACAAGTTCACCTCCTTTTATACTACAACATACCTACCAAAAGTGTGAGGTATTCAAGTCATTATCTCATACTCTACCTACCCAAAAGAAGTGATGTGTACAAGTTTCTAATCTTGTAAACTCCCACCTACCCTACTAACCACAAATGAGTGAGGTGTACAAGTTTACAACCTCAGCTCCTACCTACTTTCACTAGTGGAACTTGTAGCATAATTCACATATTGACAAGTAAATATTCATACAAGTTAATTACTTGTGTACTTCAATAATTGTGACAAACTCAATCTTGATGGTGGGTAGATCGTGTGCGGGCTGACAGCTGAAAAATCCTTTGTGTATAAACTTATTTGATCTTTAAATTTCTTTGCCGGAGCCCGAGTCATTGGCCATGTCATAGCTTTGCTTTCCTCCGTCATCTCTTTTAAATCTTGCTTGATGTCTGCATCATATGCCCTAAGAAGTCGTAACTTAGGGCTTAGTGCCTAGGGGGTTGGGCTATGGGCTTTGTGCTTAGGATTAAGGGTTAGGGTTTTAAGCCTAGGGTTAGGGCTTTAGGCTTATTTCTTAGGGCTTAAATTTTAGGGATTTGGGCTTTTGGCTTAGGGCTGAAGGATTAGGGCTTAGGAGTTAGGGCTTTCGGGTTAAGACTTAGGGATTATGGAAAAAGGATTTGGGCTCAAGGCTTGAGTCTTTGGCCTAAGGGCTCACAATTTATTGTTTAGGACTTTGGGATTAAGGCTTAGGGTTTTCTGCTTAGGGCTTTAGAATTTAGGCTAAAGGCTTTGAGATTCGGCTTAAGTGTTACGACTTAGGCCTTAGGGTTTAAAGTTTAGGGGTTAGTGCTTAGGGATTAAAGATTTGGGGTTTGGACTTTGGGTTAAGGGCTTAGGGCTAAGTGCTTAGGACTTAGGACTTAGGGCTTATGATTGAGGACTTAGGACTGAGGGCTTTGAATTTTTGGGTTAGGGCATTAGCCTTAGGGCTCAAGGCTTAGGGCTTTTCCTTATGGTTTATGACATTTGGCTTAGGGTTTATGACTTTAAGCTTAGACTTAGGGATTAAGGCTTAAGAATTTAGGTTAAGGGCTATGGGCTTCAATACTTAAGCTTTGGGCTTAGTGTTTAGGGCTTTAGCCTTAGAGCCTAGTGATTATTGGCTTCGGGCTTTGAGATTTTGGCTTGGGGATTAAGGGTTAAAGCTTTCGACTTAAGGCTTTGGACTTAGGGCTTACAACATACATCTTAGGGTTTAGGGCTTTGGGAATCTGACTTAGGGCTGTGAGCTTTGGCCTTAGGGTTTTTGGCTTTGGAACTTGGGCTTAAGGCTTCTGAATTAGGGCATAGTGCCTAAGGCTCAGGGCTTGTGACTTAGATTTTACGTGTTTAAGCTTAGGGCATAGAGCCAATTGCTTAGTCCATACTACTTATGGCTTAGGGCATAGGGCTTAGATCTTAGGGCTATGGACTTAGGGCTTACATTTTAGGCTAAGGGCTTAGGTCTTTGAACTTTGACAATAGGGCTTAATGGTTGGGGCTTTGGACTTAGACTTGGGGCTCATGGATTTGGGCTTTGGGCTTTGGGATTTGGGCTTTGGGCTTAGGCTTTTGGGTTTAGGGGTTAGGGCTTTGGAATTATTGCTTTGGGCTCAAAGCTTAGGGGTTAGGGCTTTGGGCTTTTAGCGTAGGGATTAAGGTTTAGAGTTTAGTTTTTTTGAGCTTAGGCCTTTGGGTTAAGGACTTAAGGCTTAGAGCTTATGGCGAAGGGCTTAGGACTTTAGGCTTAGGGCTTAGGGCATAGGGCTTAGGGCTTAAGTCATACGTTTTAGGGTGATGGGCTTAGGGCTTTTAACATTGGGCTTAGGGCTTAGTGCCTAGGGGGTTGGGCTATTGACACGGATGGTATTGAAGGGAGAAGGATGAGAAAGAAGTAGGGGTTAACCGAGAGGGAAGAACGAAGAAATGGAGGGGGAAAAGAGTGTATGAGAGTTTTATGGAAGATGGAGCTAGTGTCCTGCAAGATTACCCTAAAGACCACGGAGTGGTTGAAGCCTTGCAGCAAAATGGCTATGTCTCCTAGCTCGGAAAGAGACAAATTCCTTGATACTCTCGGACGCCGGAAATCCACCGGTGGAATGAGTCTTGGGATCGAAGCAATCACCAAGGAGAGGAGTCTTTTCAAAAGAAAAGCAAATTCTATTCCCAAAATGCCCAAAGTGCATCATACAGCCCCGAAGTTGAAATAAAAGGGCGGAGTAATAACCGACAATGTGTACTTGCCACGATTTTGGAGGTGATCATGGCTGAGCCACCCACGATCCTCCTTCTCAAAAGTGTGCCAAAACACTCTATCTATGCATGTGAATTCTATACCCATGAAACCCACAAAAACCCATGCAATACCCACTCTATACCCATGAAACCCACAAAAACCCATGCAATCGGCTGACTAAAACTAATAAAGTTTGTGAAAAGCAAATGTAAAAAAAAACATAAAATAAAACCCTCTTCAAGTGATCAAGGGCTACAACTTCGTTAGATCATCCTCCTTTGATGGATCCTTCAAGTCTTCGAAGATAACTTTCTCTATCGATTTTTTATGGACACTACCATGTTTTCGGGTTGATGCCGCTTCTAGGTTCCAAGTAAGTGTATGCTTAGGTTTCTCCTTGTCTTCTATTGTTGGCACTAATGAGTTGAATTCTTGTAAAGAAACACCTGCAAAAATAACACACTTATTAGCAAAATCCCGAGCTCGGGCCCGGGTGACAACTCCTTGAGTTTCGGAATGCTCGGGCATGTCAGCTATGGGCTTTGTGCTTAGGATTTAGGGGTTAGGGCTTTAAGCCTAGGGTTAGGGCTTTAGGCTTATTTCTTAGGGCTTAAAGTTTAGGGCTTTGGGCTTTGGGCTTTTGGCTTAGGGCTGAAGGATTAGGGCTTAGGAGTTAGGGCTTTGGGGTTAAGACTTAGGGATTATGGAAAAAGGATTTGGGCTCAAGGCTTGAGTCTTTGGCCTAAGGGCTCACAATTTATTGTTTAGCACTTTGGGCTTACAACTTTGGGATGAAGGCTTATGGTTTTCTACTTAGAGCTTTAGAATTTAGGCTAAAGGCTTTGAGATTCGGCTTAAGTTTTACGACTTAGGCCTTAGGGTTTAAAGTTTAGGGGTTAGTGCTTAGGGATTAAGGATTAGGGGTTTGGACTTTGGGTTAAGGGCTTAGGGCTAAGTGCTTAGGACTTAGGACTTAGGGCTTATGATTGAGGACTTAGGACTGAGGGCTTTGAATTTTTGGGTTAGGGCATTAGCCTTAGGGCTTTTCCTTATGGTTTATGACATTTGGCTTAGGGTTTATGACTTTAAGCTTAGACTTAGGGATTAAGGCTTAAGAATTTAGGTTAAGGGCTATGGGCTTCAATACTTAAGCTTTGGGATTAGTGTTTAGGGCTTTAGCCTTAGAGCCTAGTGATTATGGCTTAGGGCTTTGGGATTTTTGCTCAGGGCTTTGGGATTTTGGCTTGGGGATTAGGGGTTAAAGCTTTCGACTTAAGGCTTTGGACTTAGGGCTTACAACATACATCTTAGGGTTTAGGGCTTCGGGAATCAGACTTAGGGCTGTGAGCTTTGGCCTTAGGGTTTTTGGCTTTGGAACTTGGGCTTAAGGCTTCTGAATTAGGGCGTAGTGCCTAAGGCTCAGGGCTTGTGACTTAGATTTTATGTGTTTAAGCTTAGGGCATAGAGCCAATTGCTTAGTCCATACTACTTATGGCTTAGGGCATAGGGCTTAGATCTTAGGGCTATGGACTTAGGGCTTACATTTTAGGCTAAGGGCTTAGGGCTTTGAACTTTAACCTTAGGGCTTAATGGTTCGGGCTTCGGACTTAGACTTAGGGCTCATGGATTTGGACTTTGGGCTTTGGGCTTTGGGCTTAGGCTTTTGGGTTTAGGGCTTAGGGCTTTGGAATTATTGCTTTGGGCTCAAAGTTTAGGGGTTAGGGCTTTGGGCTTTTGGCGTAGGGATTAAGGTTTAGAATTTAGTTTTTTTGAGTTTAGGCCTTTGAGTTAAGGACTTAAGGCTTAGAGCTTATGGTGAAGGGCTTAGGACGCTTAGGGCTTAGAGGATAGGGCTTAGGGCTTAAGGCATACGATTTAGGGTGATTGGCTTAGGGCTTTTAACATTGGGCTTAGGGCTTAGTCCTTAGGGTGACATGCCACGGATTGGCATGCCAAGCGGAGCAATCACCCGAGCCCGAACTCAGAATTTTTCTAATATGTTTGTTAATTTTGCAGGGAAATTAATTGAAGAATTATACATTTCTAAGCCATCTTTGGAGGATCAAACAAGGCCAAAACACATGATAAATTGGCGTGGAGAAAAGGAGGATTTGCAACCAAAAACCGAGAGCTCAGGAATCAAGCCCGAACCCAAACCTGATTGAAGTACCATGTTGCATGGCGAGTTGGAGTCCCATGCAAAAGTGATCAAGGGTTCCACGACTCAACTCTCCAGCATTTACATGGATTGAAGGAATTTTATCGCATTTTTAGCTTAATTTTTACATGAATTTTACGTTGGTTATTTGGAGAACCCGAGAAGGTTTCTCGGCTAGGTTTTATTTTGTTTATTTTTGCATGTTTGCATGAAGAATTTTCGGCTAAGAGAAGGGTATTTTGGGCCAAGGAAGAAGGGAAAATTGCTGAGGAGATTCAAGATCACTTGGCTTTCACATTCTTGCAATCTCATTGGTCCAATTTTCCCTCCTTTATTTCAATTTCCAGCATGCAAGTTGCATGCCTTTGGCCCTCAATTTTCCCTCCCTTTTTCCCACTCTTCTCAGCAGATAAAACCTCCCCCATTGCATGATTGTAAGGACAATTTGGAATTTGAATTAAAGTTGCTTTGAGCATCTCCCTCTTACGGCATTTCCAACTTCAAATCGATAGTCGGCGCACCTCCGGCCACCGTAGGTTATCTCAAAGGAATCCTTCCTCTGAGCTGGAGATTTCTTGGGGCTTCAATACTCCAGCCTTCTTCAAGGATTTAGGGTGAGGTTGAAGGTCACAAGCTCTTCCTTCCATCAATATTTTCTTTTGGTTTTAGTTCTTTCCGCTGGCAGATTTCCAGCCATAATGTGCCTTCCTTGGGGGTCGGCGCACCGTGGGTCAGAAGAATGCGCGCACACGGGGCTCAGATTGTTGGTGCGTGCGTGATGTGCAACAGGAGCACATCGTGGACATAGCCCCGATGAGCATGGAATTTTTGACTAACTTAGTTGCTCGTTTTGAAGGAAACATAGCCACGGAGACAATATCCAAGGCAATTCGGGAGCGACTAAGGACTTTTCTCGGTTGGCATCCGAGAATCCCCGGGCGAGACATGGTCAGCTCTCTCGGCCACGACACGCCCGACCGAGACACACCCAGCCCACCCGGCCATGACACACCCGACGCACCTGGCCGAGACACGACCAACTCACTTGGCCGAGACACGCCCGACTCACCTGGCCGAGACACACCCAGCTCGCTCGGCCATGACACGCCCGGCCGAGACACGCCCGGTGATGTGCAACGGGAGCACATCGCCGATCTAGCGCCGAGGAGCGTGGCCAATTTTGCTAATTTGTGTGCTCGTTTTGCAGGAAGTTTACCCTCAGAAACAATGTCCGAGGAAAATCACGAGCGGCCAAGGACTTTGCTCGGTTGGCGTCCGGGCATCCCCGGACATGACACGTCCAGCGCCCAGCCTCCGGCCCATGACATGGCCGAGGCTCATGGCCATGACACGCCCGAAGCCCAGCCCCATGACCACGACCCGACGACCACCGAAGCCTCGGTCGTCGGCCTAGCCGAAGTCCACTAGGGCTTCGGCCCAAGAGAATAAGTGACCGACATGGGAGAACGCACGGTCCAAATCTTATGGATCGAGTGCTCGCCCATGGGCCTTAGTTTCGGTCACACTTAGTTTATTTCTTTTCAGCCAGCAATTAGCCTTAGAAAAGGAATAGAAGATAGCCCAAGAAAAGGAACGCACATTCCATAGGCGAAGGCCCACGAAGGACCACCTCAGGCTAACATTGATCGGCCCACGGTCAAGCCTCGGCCCACTAGAAGACCTTGACTAAATTACATTGGCCACTTTACCTAAATCTTTAAGTAATCTAGTTATTTGGTCAAGGAAAAGGTAAGGTTCGAGTTTGACACCGACAAATCTCAAGATGTCTGAAGAGTATCCACCGGGCGCGCACAAAATCTGACCATCGCACCGTCGGCAAAACAAAGGGGATTTTAATCCATATAATCTGTGCTAAAGTTGCCATATTCATAGGAGAATCATTGGACAACAACCTTTCAAAATTAGCACGAGTGAATCCCATGAAATCCGAGATAAGATCAACCAAGCGCGCATCCAACGGACAACCAAAGATCACCCTCGGTCAAGCACGACTTTCATGCAAATCTAGCTGTCATATTTGTAGGAGGATCGTTGGAAAACAACCTTTTCAAAATGGCACGGACAAATCACGTGATGACATGGAGATAAGATCAAACCGCGCACACAAGACCGTTCACCAACAACCGGCGAGCCACAAGGGATTTTCATCCATAAAATCCGTGATCAATCTGTTGAATCTTCAGAGGATCTTCGAGCAACAACTTTGCACAATATCCTTGCGGATCCCACCATATCCGAGATCGGATCAACCACCGGTTCGGTCTTTTTCAAGTCGCCCGCACACATTGATGAACCATTGCTGGACAACCGAGGAACCAGACCACGTGACGCCTCTTTCAGACCACCGAGAGCCTTTTAGAAGCCCCAGATCCGAATTGGCACGAGCCAATCTTTCATGGCTCGAAGATTATTACAACCGGTGCCACCTCTCGGTCAACCACAGTCACCTTTGGTCAAGACGCAAAACCAACCTTGCCAATCTTCATGAACCGAGCCTAAAGTCAACTGAAGACCTTCCGAAGCAATCTTAGGCGTTCAAGTCATCCAAGGGCTTAATTTATCTTTCTTAGCTTTTTATCTTTTACGTTTTTAGTATTTAAGTGTAACACTTGCACTTCAATGAGAGAGAGTGAATTTTTAGAGAAAAATTTTGCATTGCACCTTCTTCCCGAAAGGTTTGAAGCTCTCTCCGACGTATACTTCTCCGGTGCGTAATATTCGGCCGAGAAAGTCAACCCTTTGCACGTACGATCGGTGCATCACATCCGAGTGCGGGCGAGGTCTACCGAGGAGAATACTTTGATTGCTCAAGTATTCCAATTGCTCATCCATCCCAACACCAGAACTTGCAAGAGTTCATCCATTCCATCCCCCGAGCTATCAATCCCTCCATTACCCGAAATTCACCACCTTTTCCACCTCCCGAGCCACTACTATATTTCACCAAGCCAATTCCATTTTCATACAACCAAATCCCATTATTTCCACCAAAATACGCTTCCGCAACACAACTCCACAATTCGCTCGACCCGTTCTTCCAACCCACGGTGCGCCGACCCGCAAGGAAGGCACATCATCTTGGTATCAGAGCAAAAAATCCTATTTTGATACCCACCATAATTTTTTTCTCAACATTTATTCATGATGACTCGAAGCGGTGCCATTCACAACGTCGGCCGCGATCAAGCCACAACGAGTGAGCAAACCATGCTCTCCAAGCCACGAGATCCACGTGATCCCAAGGCAAATACACAAGGGCATCTTGATGAAATCAATCGGAGAATGGACGCGATGCTCCAAAGACTCGACGATATGGCCGTGCAAAATCGAGCGCAACCCGCGCAATGACGCACGCCTCCACCGAGACGATGACACAGAGCCGGACACCACCGAGCGCAACATCATGGCTCGGACGGGTCTGACGAGGAATTTTTTCCTGACCATCACTCGGATCGGGATGAAGAATGGAGGCTACCGAAGCTAAATATTCCTCCTTTTAATAACGCCTCCAATGGAGATAAATTTCTCGATTGGGTTGAAAAGGTCGATAAAATTTTTGACCTTTACAACCATTATGAGAGATTGAAGGTTCAATTAGAATCCTTGGAGCTTACGGATTATGCAAGTCTTTGGTGGGATAGCCTCCGACCACAAAGGAGGAGAGACCGAGAAGAGGAGATCTCGAGATGGCGAACCATGAAGGATCTCATGAGAAAGCGGTTCATCCCGAGTCATTATCGTCAAGAGCTCTTCCTCCAATTACAAGGGTTAAGGCAAGGTAATTCATCCGTGGATGAGTACCTTACGGATTTTGAGACACTTTGGATTCAGTGTGAGTTAGCCGAACCCGAAGAGCAAATTATGGCGCGGTTCACCTGAGGCTTACACCTAGACATTGGTGATGTCGTGGAATTGCAGCCTTTGGAGTCCTTTGATACCCTAATTCAAATGGCTCTAAGGGTTGAAAGGCAGATGTCACGCTCCGAGGTTAGGAGGTGTCGGGAGAAAAGGGAAGACAAGACAATCTGCCAAAAATAAGGGGGACTGGTAGAAACAGGGGAGTAAACACACTAGACCTCCAAATGCATACGGGCCCTGATGTACAATGGGACTCCACTCCATTGGGCCGAGAGTTTTATGCTAACTTAGTTGTTCGTTTTGTAGGAAACATAACCTCGGAGTCACCCACGGAAAACGACCAAGAAAGGCCAAAGAAATCCATCACATGGCTGGACACGAGCTTGACCGCACACGCCGGGCCGGACATGGCAGCCCATGACGCGGGACGCATGACCTTGACCGCACACGCTGGGCCGGACATGGCGGCCCATGCCGTGGGACGCACGATCTTGACCGCACACGTTGGGCCGGACACCACGGCGTTCACCTGGAACGCACACACCGGGCCGGACATGGCGGCCCATGGCGCCGGACACACGACCGCGGCACACACCATCATCGGACCTACCGGGCCAAATGAAGCGGCCCATGCCGAGACCCATTAGGGTCTCGACCATCTTCAATAAGTGGCCGAGCGCCACATTTCCCTTCAGCAATTAGAGACTTAGAGAATTAAGAAGATCAAGCCTAAACATCAAGAGGACGGATTTACAGCCCAAGACCCAGCCGAGGCCGAGGCCCATGCAACACTCAAATTCGTCCGTGTCAAATCTTCATGGACAAGATCCCTTAGCTGGAAAATAACAACCAAGAAGATTTGGAGAGATTCGCATGCACCAAATCCCATAAGTTTCGGAGATATGTTGCCACGGCCGAGCGCACCCGTCAGCGCGCCCGACAGTGCACCCGCCAGTGCGCCTGGTAGCGCACCGCACCTGCCACCGACCGCACCTGCCAGCGCACCCGATAGCTCACCCACCAGCGCGGCGCACCCAAACAACGACGCACCTTCGGGATCTCCGTGCCAAATCATCCTAGACGTCCAATTCATCCAATGGCTTGACATTACTAGTTCTCTAAATTTTTGTTTAGTTTTGTCTATTTAAAGAACACTAGACTTACTTGTTACTTAGTGAAATTTTATCAATACAAGTGCTTTGAGCCTTTTTGATAATTCCCTCAACCGACGTTACTTCTCCGGTGAGTCACATCCGACCAAGCTTCCGTCAACCCTTGTCGAACCTCGGTGCGTCATATCCGAGTCTTCTCCAAGGTCTACCGATTCGGATCCTTTTGATTGCTCAAGCATCCAAATCGTCCGACCTCATCTTCACCATCCGATTCATCCATAATCCGCACCATCCCCAAGCTATCATCAACCTTCCCGAGCCTCTGATCATATTCACCGTGCCATCTCACTAATTTCCACCGTCTAGCTTCCGCAAACCCACATATTACCGACCATCCCATCGACCTTTCACCAAACGCCCGAGTCAATCTATCTCGCGCGCACATCCTTACATTCCCGACGTGCAAACCACCCCGGGATTGCACATCAATTGGTATCAGAGCAAAAGTTCCTATTTGCAGCATCGAGTCTCGATTTTTACACGTAAAAATCGAAACTTGCACATGATGACACGAAGCAGAGCCGTTCACGGACCCGCCCATGACAACGCCACCACGAGCGATCAAACGCTACACTCCGGTCCACCCAAGCACAACCCTAGCATCCATGAACAAGTGGCGGATCAAACTCATCAAATGAACGAGCGAATAGCGGCGAATGAACGAATGATGCAAGCCATCTTGCAAAGGTTGGACGCCTTGACCAACCAACAAGTGCCGCCGCCGCCCGCACCACGACCGATCCGAAGATCGGGTGCCGGGAATCGCCGAGCCAATCGACATGACTCGGACGGATCCGATGACGAATTTTATGAGGACCACCATGTGGACCAAGAGGATGAACGACGACTCCCGAAGGTAAACATACCATCCTTTAGTGGTACCGCAAACGGTGACGTATATCTTGAGTGGGTTGAAAAGGTAGATGCAATTTTCAACCTTTATGATTATTCTGAAAAGCTCAAGGTACAATTAGCAACATCGGAATTCACGGGATACGCCATTCTTTGGTGGAATTGCCACCGTGCTCAACTTCGGAAAGATAGACAACCCGAAGTCACGACATGGGACACTTTGAAGGCCCACATGTGCACACAGTTTTTGCCTAATTACTATCGGCAAGAATTATTTTTGAAACTTCAAGGGTTAAAGCAAGGGGTAAGATCGGTTGAAGAGTATCTCACCGAATTCGAGACCATCTGAATTCGTTGTGAACTAGATGAGCTGCAAGAGCACCTCATAGCTCGGTTCATTAGAGGACTCCAACGTGACATTGGAGATATTGTGGAGTTACAGCCCCATGACTCTTTTCACTCGCTTATTCAAATGACTCTAAGAGTCGAGAGATAAGTCAAATGGAAGGGCAAGCTCACGGACACAAGACCGATCCCGCGCGCGCCCGCGCCTTACTGCCCGGCGCCCACGCACCCGAGCCTGGCCCCAGCCGTACCTTGGGCCCCTAAGCCGACCGTGCCCATCAAAGCCCAAGAAGCGAGTAGTGAAGGATCTCGGACCCGAGAGATCTGATGTTTTAAGTGTTTGGGCCGAGGAGATAGTAAGCGAGGATGAGTCCGTGAGCCCACCCGAAGACACGGCCACACCCGAAGAGGTACCCGGTCCAATTGAACACGGTCAAGACGAGTGTCGACCGCAAGACGGGACTTGGCTCATGGTCCGACGGGTCCTCTCCTCCCAACCGCAACCGGAAGCATACCAACGTGAGAACCTCTTCCATAGCCGATGTTTGGTTAAGGAAAGAGTGTGTTCTTTAATCATTGATGGTGGGAGTTGCATCAACGTAGCTTCCCGAGAGCTAGTGGAGAAATTGTCCTTGCCAACCACCGACCACCCGACACCATACAAACTCCGGTGGATCACGGACAAGGAGGAGGTCCGAGTATCCAAACAAACTCGGGTCGAATTTAAGATTGACCACTACAAAGATTCGATGCTTTGCGATGTTGTTCCAATGAATGCCACTCATCTCTTGCTCGGAAGACCATGGCAATATGATCGCCATGTAATACACGATGGGCGCGCCAATCATTACACCCTCACGATGAATGGCCGAAAAGTGATTTTGACGCCCATGACCCCGGAGCAAGTGGCCAAGGATGAGGCCATCAAAAGAGAAGCAAGGGTCAACAAGACCTTGCTTGTGAACCGAAAGGGACTCGATCGATGCATCGTTCGGAGAGACCCGATAGTCATGCTCGTGTATCAGGAGCATGACCGAGGCGAGGAGGCACTTATTCCGGACGTGATCAAGCCCTTGCTCGAGTGGTACCGAGATGTTTTCCCGGACGAAATCCCCTCAGAATTACCTCCATACTGAGGGATAGAGCATCAAATTGACTTTCAACCGGGGACTACCTTGCCCAACCGACCCCCTTATCGGCTCAACCCAGAAGAAAGCAAGGAATTGCAACGCCAAGTCCTAGCTCCTCGAGAAGGGCTACATCAAGGAGTCCTTAAGCCCATGTGCGGTTCCGGCCCTCCTTGTGCCTAAAAAGGACGCCACGCACCGCATGTGCATCGATAGCCGAGCGGTCAATGACATCACGATCAAGTACCGATTTCCTATACCTCGGCTTGATGATCTTTTGGATGAACTTAGCAGGGCTAAGCTCTTTTCTCGGATTGATCTCAAGAGCGGATATCACCAAATCCGCATGAAGGAAGGCGACGAATGGAAGACCGCATTCAAAACAAAGTACGGATTGTTTCAATGGCTTGTTATGCCTTTCGGCCTCACGAATGCCCCGAGTACGTTCATGAGGCTCGTGAACCATGTCCTCCGAGCCTTCCTTGGCAAGTTTATCATCGTTTATTTCGATGATATCCTTGTGTACAGCACGGACATCCCGAGCCATTTAGAGCACTTTGAGCAACTCTTCATCACATTGCGACAAGCCCGATTATATGGAAATCAAGCCAAGTGCGCGTTTGCTCAAGAGCGTATTCACTTCCTCAGATTTATATTGTCCAAAAATGGCGTGGAAGTAGATGAAGAAAAGGTTAAAGCCATCCGAGAATGGCCAAACCCGAAGGGAGTCACGGACGTGAGGAGCTTCCACGGATTAGCCAATTTTTAGCGACGGTTCATTAAGGGCTTTAGCACCATTATGGCCCCCTTGACCGAACTCACGAAGAAAGGTACGGAATTTAAGTGGTCAAAACCATGTCAAGAAAGTTTTGATCATATTAAATGCCGCCTTTGTGAAGCGCCCATATTAGCCCTCCCGGATTTCAAGAAATCGTTCGAAGTGGAGTGTGATGCATTCGGCACGGTGATGTGCCCGGGAACCGCCATCCACCGGAGGGTGCGACCACCCGAAGCCGGGCAAGACAATTATCTAACATGTTTGCTAATTTTGCAGGAGATTCATTGCCACTAAAGGGCCTCCTAGACATGCCCTTCTCTCTTGATAAAGAACTTCCCAAGCATTGCATACATTGGGAGATTGAAGAGGAGAACTTGGAGTCCGAAGTTCATAGCCTATCTTACCAAGACAAAGACCAAGCAACAACTCACGTGGAATTCCAAGTTATTCTTAAAGAAGATGATCCATTCATGCAGCAAGGACAAGGACAAGTCTAAGGATGGGAGAGCATGGGAGAAGTCCACGTTTTAATTCTTTTGAAGAAAGAAAACCCGGTTGTATAATATCTTGCATGGTTCACGTGAAAACCATGCAAGCTCCTTCTTTTTCTTTTTGTTGTAAACTAATTACGTGGCTGCAAGTGGGAGATCCTTAGGAAGCCTTAGGGAATGGTTTTAACCTTACCTTAGTGACCATCACTCTTGTTGGTGATGGAAGTCAAGGGTGGGCCCCAATTTGCCATACCTTGTTGTTGGTTTAGCACTTAGGGTTATGGGTGATAATCATTCACCTTTTGTAGCTCGTGGGAAGGAGGGTTTTTACCCTTCCTTTCTCAGCATTTGGAAGATAGAAAAGTATTGGAAAATTTGCAGAAGCTTGAAGCTCTCAAACCCTCTTTTCTCACGGCTTCAAGGGATTTTGGTGAGTAATATCCAATCTTCTTTGTTTGTCTTGGTGTTGGTGATTAGCTAGGATCACTAAACCTTATTCCAACCTCCTTCCTCACTTGTTTAGGAACAAAAGTGAGCTTGGAAATCGCATAGCCTTCCTCCATTTGTTGTTTGCATTTGTGTTTGTCTTTGTTGTTGGTTGCTGTTTTTGGTGCATACCCGAGTGAATTTGTGCAACAAAAGTCCAATTCGTGCCATTTCTGTTTTCCGTGAACAAAAGTCCCTAATTTTATGGCTGTGAGTTCCTCTTTCATGGCTTGAAATAACTGTTCTTTACGTTTAGCCACAGCCCCTCCCCATCAAGAGTTATGCATGTTTTTTCCACTGCCTTCTACCCGAATTCCTGAAATCGGGCAGTTCTGTCCATCAATTTTCTATCCTGCATATCTTCCAATCTACCCGTGATTTGTCCCTCAAACCACTTGCAATTTCTTCCCACTTAGTTGAAGTTAAGTTATGCCAATTTCCACCCTCCCAGACTCCCTGAATTGGAAGTTGTGCAGAAGTCTCCCCAACACCCCTACACTGTTTCTTTCAGCTTTGTCTGTTTGTGCACCTAACTTTGCCTCCGTGAATTTTATTGATCCGCACGTGTTTTAAGCTGTAAATTTGGTCAAACTTAGCCCACTCTCAAAGGTTTAAGTCCTCCAATTTCTAGCTAAAGCCCCTGTATGCGTTTGGAGTTCTCCTTGCTCCAATCCCCTGTTGCTGCCTACCTTTCTTTCTCTCGGCAGTTTGTTGCCATCTCCTCTCTTCCCGACACCTCCGCATCTTGGAGCGTGTCACACGGGCATCGGGGCGGTTCTAATGCAAGAAGGCCGACACGTGGCCTATTTTAGCAAGAAACTCAAAGGTGCGACTTTAAATTATTCCACTTATGATAAAGAGTTATATTCGCTTATTAGGGCTATTGCGGTATGACAACATTACTTATTGCCACGGGAATTTATTATACATACCGACCACCAAGCTCTAAAATTTATCAAGAGCCAAGGGAAGCTCAATCGGAGGCATGCTAAATGGATAGAGTTTTTGGAAAGGTACCCTTACATTATCAAGTATAAAAAAGGGGATACTAATGTTGTGGCCGATGCTTTGTCAAGAAGAAGCATATTGTTTACCGAGATGCGAGTGAGGTTTTTCGGGTTTGAATGGGTCAAACAACTTTATAAGGAAGACCTGGATTTTGGTGCTCACTTTGAAGCCGCATCCAAAGGGGAGCTATCGGGTTACCATATTGCCGATGGCTACCTCTTGCGAGGAGGATGCTTATGTGTCCCTAAAGGAAGCCTACGGGTGTCCCTCATCACCGAGGCATACAGTGGTGGCCTTGCGGGACACTTCGGGGAGAAGAAAATGTGGGAGATGCTCAAGGAGCATTTTTATTGGCCACACTTATTCCGGGACGTGCACCACTTCGTACAAAGGTGCATCGTATGCGAAAGGCCAAAAATTGAACTTTGGCTCAAGGATTATATCAACCATTACCGGTGCCGAACCATCCATGCAAGCCGTGAGCATGGACTTTGTCGTCGGTCTCCCTCGGACAAGCAACCGCAAGGACTCGGTCATGGTTGTGGTGGATCGATTTTCCAAGATGGCACATTTCATCCCGTGCCATACCACCAATGACGCCACATACATCGCAGATCTTTTCTTCAAGAGGTAGTTAAGCTACACGGAATCCCACATTCTATTGTCTCCGACCGCGATGGTAAGTTTATAAGTACTTTTTGGAGAACTTTGTGGGCAAGGCTCGGAACCAAGCTTTTATTTAGCACGACCTTTCACCCACAAACCAATGGGCAAATAGAAGTGGTCAATAGATCACTAGGGGCTCTATTGAGGAGTGTGATCAAGAAGGGAACCACCACATGGGAATCCAAATTACCCTTCGTGGAATTTGCCTATAATTGGTGCAAGCACAACACTACGGGGATGACCCCTTTTGAAGTGGCTTACGGGTTTAACCCCTCAACACCATCGGATTTGTTACCATTACCTACCCGGGAACTTGACAACCCCGATGGTCTTAGTAAGGCCGAAATAATCCGAAGAATGCACGAGAAGGTCAAGAAGACTATCGAGCGGAAAAACGAGGCCTATGCCGCTTCGGCCAATAAGAAAAGAAAGGAGAAACTTTTCCAAGTGGGGGATCGTGTTTGGCTTAAGACACGACATTTTAAGCAAAAACACGCCAAGTTACTTCCAAGGGCCGAGGGACCATTCCGAGTGGCCGAGAAGATTGGTCCAAACGCCTAAAAGTTAATTCTTCCCGGCGAACCCGATGTGCTAATCACGGCCAATGTACAAGATCTATCCCCTTATTTAGACGATGAAGATCATGATGGGGAACCCGAGGATAGAGATTTGGGGGAAAATCCTCAAATACCTCGGGAGGATGATGTACAGTGGGACTAAACTCCATTGGGCCGAGAGTTTTATGCTAACTTAGTTGTTCGTTTTGTAGGAAACATAACCTCAGAGTCACCCACGGAAAACTACCAAGAAAGGCCAAAGACATCCGTCACATGGCTGGACACGAGCTTGACCGCACACGCCTGGCCGGACATGGCGGCCTATGACGCTGGACGCACGACCTTGACCGCACACGCCGGGCCAGACATGGCGGCCCATGCCGCGGGACGCACGACCTTGACCGCACACGTTGGGCCGGACACCACGACGTTCACCTGGAACGCACACACCGGGCCGGACATGGCGACCCATGGCGCCGGACACACGACCGCGGCGCGCACCATCATCTGACCTATCAGGCCAAATGACGCGGCCCATGCCGAGGCCGAGGCCCATGCAATACTCAAGGAAGCCCAATGCATCCTTCAAATTTGTCCGTGTCAAATCTTCATGGACAAGATCCCTTAGCTGGAAAATAACAACCAATAAGATTTGGAGAGATTCGCACGCACCAAATCCCATAAGTTTCGGAGATACGTTACCACGGCCGAGCGCACCCACCAGCGCACCTGATAGCGCACCCACCAGCGCGGCGCACCCGAACCACGACGCACCTCCGGGATCTCTGTGCCAAATCATCCTAGACGTCCAATTCATCCGATGGCTTGAGATTACTAGTTCTCTAAATTTTTGTTTCGTTTTGTCTGTTTAAAGAACACTAGACTTACTTGTTACTTAGTGAAATTTTATCAATACAAGTGCTTTGAGCCTTTTCGATAATTCCCTCAACCGACGTTACTTCTCCGGTGAGTCACATCTGGCCAAGCTTCTGTCAACCCTTGTTGAACCTCGGTGCGTCATATCCGAGTCTTCTCCAAGGTCTATCGATTCGGATCCTTTTGATTGCTCAAGCATCCAAATCGTCCGACCTCATCTTCACCATCTGATTCATCCATAATCCGCACCATCCCCGAGCTATCATCAACCTTCCCGAACCTCCAATCATATTCACCTTGCCATCTCACTAATTTCCACCATCTAGCTTCCGCAAACCCACATATTACCTACCATCCCATCGACCTTTCGCCAAACGCCTGAGTCAATCTATCTCGCGCGCACATCCTTACATTCCCGACGTGCAAACCACCCCGGGATTGCACATCAGGCCCTTGGGCTAAGATCTTAGAGGAATTAAACTTTAAGGAGTGGGCTAACTTTGGCCAAAATTTCAGAATGAAAACACGTGTAAAACTTAAAATGGCACGGGACTAGTTTCTAATGCACAAACTGACAAAACAGGACTTGGCAGTACGGTAGGCAGTGAAAGACTTCAGCACAACTTTCAATACGGAGAGTCTGGGAATGAGAAAATTGGCAGAAATTAATTTCAATGAAAGAGGGAGAGAATGCAAGTGGTTAGACAAAAAAAACACGGGTAGATTACAAGATATGAGAGTTTAAAAATCAGTCGACAGAATTGACGGATTTCAGGTACTCGGGTGAAAGACAGTGGAAAGATGAAGGCACGACTCCTAAATGGAAGAAACAGGGGACACAATGAAAGACCAAATATTTTAAGACACGAAGGAGGAATGCACAGACCAAATTTCATAAAATTAGCACAC
>QAOC01046821.1:6370-32475 GCA_003255005.1 Begonia fuchsioides
CGAGCCTAGAGCCTAAACGAGCAAGCCGAACCGAGCCAGTCGAGCCTAAACGAGCCGAGCCAAACAAGCCCAACATAGGAATTTTGTTTTCGTATATTGAAGTTTTATAACTTTCCGTATTATGTAATTTTAAATTTTGATGAAAAATTTATGTCTATTGTTTTCTTCAATCTAAAAAAAATTTACATGATAACGTTTGTATGTATCGCTTCCATTATGCCAAAGAAACACGAAAACAATAGCATCGAATCAATATCTCAAAGAAACTCGAAAATAATAGCATCGAAACATCGAATCAGTAACATTCAACATATATAGCATCCGATTTGAAATCAATTCGTGAAAGAGTTAACAATTAATAATCATGCATTGTGCGAATCGAAATATAAACACCGAAATCATTCATTGTGCCAAATAAAAAGTTAAATAAGTTACAAAAAAGTCTTTCAATTGTTCGAAAAGATTACAGAAGAACAAACCTACTTCACAGTAGGATCGTCCGATGGAGATGGAGCAGTTGTGGGTGTGGCCTCCGCCTCCGGCGAGTTGGTAAAAATTCCAGCCCAGTGTCGGTTTTGTGTCTCGTCGAACCACCGATCCAATGTTGGGATGCGTGCATCCATCGTGTCAAGCCGTCAGTGGACTCTCTCAAATGAATTCTCCAAAAATTTCTGTGGTCGTGCAAAAACGCCTCGATATGGTGGGTTGTTGATTGACGAAGACGACTAGCTGCTTCAACTTGTTGTTCTTGGTCTTGCTCAGCGCTCTCGTGCTGGAGTGGTTGTGATGTCGAACCCGGATGATCGACTTTAAAGATCTACTCGTCGTCGGTGTTTTCCACAATACCCATCCTCCCAAGGGTATATTCGGTATAGGTGTCGACTCTCCTAACCGGGAGATGTGTCTCAAAGGAAGGAAAGTTGACACCGTGTTGGTGGAAAATTTCCGTCAACAAAAGATTGAACGGCATTGACTTGGAAGAGTTTTCAAAAAGATCAATAATCCTTTTTAAAATTACATGACCAACTTTAAAGTTGGTTCCAGTGAAAATGTGGTAAAGAACGTGCAAATTCATACTACTCACGTGATCCCTATGATCATCCCTAGGTAGGAGGTTGTAGGAGATCATGTGGTGGACAAAACAAGCCGTGACGTTCAAGTCATTAGCTTTTGGTTTAGGGGAAGGTGAGTGTCGAGATTTTTCACAACGGAGCGGAGAAACTGAGTGTATTCACTCGTTTCGACATAAGGAGACTCGGTGAAAGACTCGTAGTAGCGATAGGCTCTCTTGTTGCCTATGCAATTCAACATCTCGTTGAGTTTACGAGACGTGATAGTTATGCGTTCTCCGTACACATAACTAGACACTTGTAAAGGGTTTGGTGAAAACGAAAAAATTTGCATAAAACATGCAAATTAAGGTTTTGTAATATGGTCCCCGGAATTGAAACAACTCAGACAAACCAACACAATCGAATAACTCGTGAATCAGTAGGTTACATATGGAATTCAGTTGGAAAACACGGCTTGGAATAATGGACTTGCATTGGAAATCAGATGAAAATTTTTGTTGACATTCTAAATCAAGGTACAAATTAGAATCGAACAAGGGCCATATAATAGGTTCATTCGGAATCGAAACAGAGGAAACCTTGGATTTTTTGGACAATTTACACTTTTTTGTACGCGATGTCGATGTCATTTAAAACGAATAGGTAAAATGGAGGAGGAGATGTGATAGTTACCTCTACACTTGACGATTCAACACAGATAAGGGCAAAAACACGAAGAAATTGGAGTGGGGCGTCAGAAGTCGTCGGAAATTGTCAGAAAAATATGATTTTAGGGCATCGATCTGGGATTTAATGGGAACCGCGGTCGACACCTAGTTACGATGCGGTCGACACCTTGAACTGACGGTCGATAACTCATATGCGGTTGACACCATAAAATACTCTGTATTAATTTGCGGTCGACCATTTAGTATGCGGTCGACACCATAAAACGTTATGCAATTAGCGGCGGTCGATACCTTAGTATGCGATCGACACCATAAAATGCTCTGTATTAATCTGCGGTCGACCCTTTAGTTTGCGGTCGACACCATAAAACGCTCTGGAATGAGCGGCGGTCGACATCTTAGTATGCGGTCGACACCATAAAACGCTCTGTATTAATCTGCGGTCGACCCTTTACAGTGCGGTCGACACCATAAAACGCTCTGGAATGAGCGGCGGTCGACACCTTAGTATGTGGTCGACACCATATAACGCTCTGGAATGAGTTTCAGTCGACACCTTAGTATGCGGTCGACATCATAAAACGCTCTAGAATGAGATGCGGTCGACACCTCCAACGTCCTGGCTAAGGTGCGGTCGGCACCTTCCAAATTACCCTCTTCTTTCCTCAACCTTGCGTCGAAACTCCGAGAGAGAAAGACCGTTGATCATTCGTCCTCCGACCGACGACACTGTGGTGTTAAAACGTCTGCAGTGAAGAGATCTACGCGTAGGTTATGGTTTTGTGCGTGGTTAGTCGTGTGGGTTTGGATTGAGTTTTCATCCCAAATTCTCCAATTTCCACGAAGATTGTTAGTATATTTGGTTTCTCTAGTTGAGAAGAATTTTTTGGTGCAGGTGGTGTGCGGAGAGGCGACTAGAAATGACGCTGGCGATAAACTATTTCACGTCGCCGGGCGACGACGCCAGATGGTTAGGCGTGCAACCCGGCTCGATCACTGCTCTCAGCCCGTCGTCGTTTGGTCATGGGTCAGCCTAGGGCTCGGCCTGGCAGTTCAGGCTCGACCAAACTGTGTTGTTTCAATCAACCATATAACTGAGCTCGTTCGAGGCCGTTTCCATGGTGGGCTGGTTTCAGTTCAGGATTTATGGGCTGGCTGGTGTTGGGCACTTGGTGCTGGCCATTGGGTAGGACGTGAGATGGAATGCGAGGAGATAAAGAGTTGGAGATGGAGGTGACACCATTGACCCGTTCATCTCGTTCTTGAATCTTGATCTTCCCCATCTGCTTCTTCTGCTCTGCAAAAGTTCCGATTCAGAAGAGCAGGGCAGAGATGGAGAACTCGAGCCAAGACTCTCTCCTCAAATCGGACAACTCGGTCTGCTTCGAGTCCCCCCACCAGCTCTACGCCATCGCCATTTCTTCTTCCTCCCCCGGCCGCCGCCGCCACCCCATAGCCCTCGGCAGTTTCATCGAAGACTATCCCAACCGCGTTGACGTCCTCCTCTTCGATCCCGACGCCCTCTCCCTCGCCGCCGACCCCGCCCTCTCCTTCCACCACCCCTATCCCCCCACCAAGCTCATGTTCCACCCCTCCTCCTCCTCCGACCTCCTCGTCTCCTCCGGTGACTTTCTCCGCCTCTGGGACCTCCGCGACTCCTCCATCGAGCCCCTCCTCGTCCTCAACAACAGCAAGGCCTCCGAGTTCTCCGCCCCCCTCACCTCCTTCGACTGGAACGAGGTGGAGCCCAAGCGGATCGGGACCTCCAGCATTGACACCACCTGCACCATCTGGGACGTCGAGAAGGGCGTCGTCGAGACCCAGCTCATCGCCCACGACAAGGAGGTGTACGACATTGCGTGGGGGGAAGCCAGAGTCTTCGCCTCCGTTTCCGCCGATGGGTCGGTCCGAATATTCGATTTGAGGGACAAGGAACACTCCACCATCATCTACGAAAGTCCCCAACCGGACACCCCTTTGCTCAGGCTGGCCTGGAACAAGCAGGACTTGCGATACATGGCCACAACCTTGATGGACAGCAACAAAGTTGTAATTCTGGATATAAGATCGCCCAATATGCCTGTTGTGGAGCTCGAAAGGCACCAAGCCAGTGTGAACGCCATCGCCTGGGCTCCCCAGAGCTGCCGCCACATCTGTTCGGCCGGAGATGATGCCCACGCGCTTATTTGGGATTTGCCCATGGTTGCAGGCCCTAATGGAATCGATCCAACTTCCATGTATTCCGCCGACTCCGAGATCAACCAGCTCCAGTGGTCTGCGGAGCAGCCTGAGTGGATAGCAATTGCATATTCAAACAAGATGCGGCTTTTGAAGGTCTGAGATTCGGCTGATTGTTTGAACATAGGTTGATGTCCTTGGTAGTGTGTGAGTCATGCAGTCGTTAGTTGTTCACTGACTGCCATGAATGTGCATAGCTTGTGGTCCTCTATTTGGCCTGTATCTATTTGATTTCAGATTGGAAAGTGCAGTGAGATTTGTGGAGTATTTGAATGACAGAATTGGGATTGTTAGATCTCTTCAAGGGACCAAGATACGCTTTGCCATGGTTGGCCGGGGAAGAGCTCTGCAATATTTCTAAAAATTTCACTCTTTGCCAGCTTGTCGAGGGATGCTCTGTCGGAGGGCACTTCCTCTGGCAGTCGGCTAATGGATCCAAAGGAGAACATGGTTAATCCACCATAGTAAATAGCCAAAACAGTGAGGCCAACCAGGCGAGCAATCCTGGAGGTGAGAGATCAACAAACATTCAACCATCTGTCGAGTAGGATCAAAGACTTGCCTAGTTACTTTTAGAAGTAGAGAAGGTCAGCCATCTATTGACAGCTAGTTTCAAACGTTTTTGCTTTCAAATACAAACGGAGAATCACAACTAATTTTTCAGCAGTAGATAGAAAACACGGCCAGTTAGCAAGAGAAAACAGACGTTTCAAAATGGCTCTCGGTAAGATTAAGATGGGTTGACGGGTGTATGCTTGGTCGACGGAAAGATGTGTCCAATGACTAGTTTTTTATTCAAACAGAGAAAATGGTCGAGCGATGCATGTTTAGGTCGACTGAAACCATGCAAACCAAAAATTCTATGAATGAAGGACTTTAAGCATTTTGAAGTAATTAAATTTTTTAGGGAGAAAAATGACGAAGTGCTGTCGAAATTTCTCTACATTCGCTCTATTGTGCTTGCAATTTAGATTTACTCTTGGAAGTAATATTCTAAGCATTCAAATTTTGTGTAAATATTTTTACATTATTTGTGTGAGAATTTGGAATGAGTGACTATCCTAGAAAAGAGAATCAAGTCATAATGGTTGATTGGCACCATTAGGTTAATTTAATTTGTTTGGGATTGATGAGTAAATAAATCTTCAAGGTGTAACTTTGAAGCATGGGCGTAGACGAAGTTTTAGGTCAAACTGCATTAACAAACTGTTGGGTGTTTCTAAATTTCTCTTTACAATATTGCTTTTATCACTTAGAATAATAGTCTTATATAAAAAAATAGTATTAATCTTATTCACTCCTTCTATTTAGGTTTATTTCGATCCTACAAAAGGTGCTTCGGAGTCGTCGGTTTTCTTTTTGCCTCTTGAAATGATGAGCATTCTAGCCTCATCTTTCTATGTAGTTTGTAAGAGTTGATTTATGAGTTGACACTTCTTTTTCACTAAGAATGATTTTATTGACGTTTTCCTATGGAACAATTAGTTACATCACCTGTATATGCAATGAGTTTTCAAATACTTCACAGAGTCTACAAATGTCAGATTTTAATAATAATTATGATTAAAGAGATAAACATGATTTTAACTAATTTTTTTATTCATGCATCATCTTATATAGATCACATTATTATTTTTTTAAATAGAAAACATAATTTTTGACCAGAATGCATTATGTATATGCAATGACTTTCCCCAGACCAAGTGATTTAGTTGATAGATCCGTGTGAGCTTGAAGATTACTGTTGTTGGATATTATAGTAATTATGTTGTTTATTTTTGTTTCTCTAGTATTTTCTCAGGTAACTTCAGATATTGTTAATGTTTATTTCTCTATTTAGTTATTAGGTTATTGATTGATGCATTTTACTTTGGCCCTTGGTATATTTTGGATCGGACTTTAAAATTTACTTAGCCTTTGGGTTAGGCCTAGACCCACTTCGGTCAGTTTGGTTGTCTGATCTAACGTTTCTACCTCGGCCCCTCTCCAAGTCGTGGCAGGTGCGATGCAATTTTAATGTAGAAAAAATCGAAAAACACATGAGCCGACTAAAACCTATTATTTTTTGTTCACTTTTTGGTTTCAATTCTAGAACTGAATAAAACCGAACCAAATAAAATATTAAAATAGTAAAACTTAAAGATTATTTAATTTTGTTACATCGAAAACTAAAAATTTAAAATTTATTTTTAGGATATAATTTTAATTATTTAGAATGTTAATTGATGATATAATATTAGTTATTTTTAAATAAATGCTATAAAATTAGAGGTAGTAATATGTTCGATTTTAATTGAGAGTCCATCAAACAAAATAGAGCCAATTTAACTCATCATTTTTGGCTTGGTATTTGATTTTACTTTAGAGAGAAAAGTTAAAAAAACGAAGTAAAAAATCTAAAATAAAAACAATAAAATATTAGTGTGCAATTGAAACAAAGTTATTATCATATAAAAGTAGTGATGGCAAACAGCCGGCTCGAGCCGGCTTGAACCTCAAAAAATCAGCTCACCGAGCTAAACGAGCCGAGCCAAACGAGCTGAGCGAGCCAAACGAGCCGAGCCTGACGAGTTTTTTAAAAAAAATTGTGGCTCGAGCCGGCTCGCGAGCCACGAGCCAAACGAGCCGAGCCCGAGCCCGAGCTTGAGCTAAACGAGCTGAGCCCAACGAGCTAAAATAAATTATCGGGGCAAGTTTACACACGGCAGATAAGATCGACAATGCGGATAGAGTAGACCTCTCGATGACTCTCACAATTGGTTTTCGTTCCAATCGAACCTTCGTTTAGAATGTCGACTACCAGCGAAAATTTCGCAGGCTGTAGTAGGTTTGCTTTCGAGTCCGAATCGAGTTCCAAATTCACAAGAATCGCAAGGGCTTCAGACCCAACAGCATGAGAAGTAAAAGGACCTAATAACGATGTAATAATCGAAATTCCCCCTTCGTTGATCACGGTTTTCTTGGCTGATCCATGAGCCGACACGAATTGTCGGAGCTCCTTCAGGGCTTGAACTCTGCCCTGGCCCTTCAATTTTCTAAGGTTTCTGAGAATTTCTGATGCTCTTCGTTGAACATCCTCTGATCTTTTCTTCATCAATAGATACTTCTGAGTAAACCAAGTATAGATTAGATGGTAAAGAGTGGTGTTCGGAGTAATGGAATCATCCCATAATTCCTGCATCGTTGTCGGACGGGTGTAATGCCCCAAATTGAACCATTTCAGAATGTTCGATCTCTCGTAGGTTTGACCAGTGCAAAGGGTGACTGGATCTTGCATTGGCTCGAGAGAGATTGGGCAGATGAACATCGATGGCACCTCCGATAATCTTAGATCTTCAATCATCTTCTTCAGATCTAATTTCTCGACGGCTCCAGTACCGATACCATCGCCGCCGCCAACGCCGCCCAATACCCCTTCTTTCACGGCCGTGTCCAGATCTAGAACGTGCCCAGCACCACCGCCGGCGAAACCAACAACTCCATCTCTCTTCGATGGCTGAAACATCAGCATCTCCGAAAGAGTCTCAAATCCATAGATTTTATACGACAACTCCATCTCTCTTCGTCGGGCGTCTCACGTCGGCCGTCTCACGTCGGCCGGTGCGAGCTCGCGAGCCTGAGACATCGAGCTCGAGCCAAGCTAACTCTACCGAGCCGAGCCTGGCTCGGATCGGCACTGTAGCGATCCGAGCCTGGCTCGGCTCGCTTCAGTGCCGAATACCGAGCTAAACGTGCGAGCTGGGACTATATTTAATATTAATTGGCTGTATCAAAGGCGAGGCGAAGAGACTTAAGGGTTCAGGGAGTGGCTGTATCAGTTTGGTCGAAGACTATCGGACCCGACCCAACTGTGGTAAAAGACTCGGGTTGTGGATTGGGTAAGAGGCCCATAAAACAAGGGGGCAAGGCCCACGGGCCCATCTTTAGAAAATTCAATCTCTTTCCAATTGCGAGAGAAAGAAGTTGACAGGTTGAAAACATCACCTTGTACATCTCCAAACCAACACGTGCGCAAATGCTTGGTGGGCTCGGCCATCCCAAGTCCCAACCCATTCTTCAAGCTCGCATCTTTCATGGCTTCGCTTAAACACCTACGATCCATATTCCATGGCATGGCCATGGGTATATCGGGAAACCGGAAATATAGAGCCTCGCCTCCTTGCCTCGTCTCTCATCTTTCTCACTGAATTATATTCCCTTTTGATCGACATTTTTTTGGAGGATGTGAAAGAAAGAAGGTCCAATAAGGCAGTCTCCTTCTCCCACAACCGGACAATCGCGGAGCACCAGACTCTATCTCTCTAGAATCTCAACCAAATTCATAAATATCTGATCAAAAGGGGAATTAAAGGTGCCTCTGCGTAACCATTTTTCTTTCCATTTCGCCAATCTGCTCTCTAGGTCTTTCTGTTTATTTATTTTCTTCTTCCTACCCTCGCAGCCTCTACGATCACAAGTTGGGGTTGGTCATCGCCCAGGGTACGTATTCTTCTCCACTTGTATTTTGTTCTTTTCCATCCGGGTCAGTTGCTACAATGTTATTTCGTATTTTTAGCAGTATAGGAGATGAGTTTACAATAATTTTCAGTGAAATCTGAAAACGAAAAGTCTTTTGTACAAAAGGTTTCATCTTTGATCATGGCTGTTGCTGAGAATGCTGGAGCCAGAAGCGGCTCGTCTAGTCAAAGTTTGGACAATTCTACTGTGACATCTAATTCAACAACTGTTGAAAATCAAAAACCCAGAAACGATCCTGAGGTTTTGAGTTTGGAATACAATTTCCATCCAAACGGTGGCGATCGGGGCCATCTCCAGCAAACAAGCGTCGCAAATACTGTGTTAGTCGGCGCCAACAACTACAAGGTTCCAATGGGTCAACTGCAAAATGGGTTTGAAGCGAATGGGGTCAAGAGCCCGCAGATGATGGCAAGATCTAATGGAATTAGCAACGGCGAGGATGGCAATAACAGTTTTAAGAGGGATATGAGGGATTTGGAGGAGCTATTGTCCAAGTTGAACCCCATGGCCGAGGAATTCGTACCTCCCTCCCTTGCCAAAAATCTCCATGGCAACCTAACTGATGGTGGGTTTGGATTTTCAAACAACTTGCTGCTGCAAAGTAATTCTGGAAATGCAAATGGAAACATTGATCGGAGGGTGTGTTTATTGTCATCTATGTAGTCATAGCTTAAGGCTTGTGGTTCTTTATTTGTTGATTAGGGTCATGTACTTTATACGCATGTTTCTTATTGTCATAATTTTCCATAGAAGAAGAATGGCTTCAGCCAAGGGAGGCGTAGGATGAACTATAAAATGACTGCAGCACAAAGAGATGAGATGACTGGAAGGACTGTATATGTATCTGATATTGATCAGCAGGTAAAATTTAATCTTCCCTGGAGTTTCTGTGATTAGTTAGTAAATCACTAAGTTATCCCTTTTCTATAAATAGGTCACCGAAGAGCAACTTGCCGCTCTCTTTCTGAATTGTGGACAGGTAACTAAACCTTTGGTCTAATTAGATACTCTGATGGGATAATGATTGATAAAACCTCTAATCCTCTTGTTGGTCTTAAAAGGTCGTTGATTGTCGCATATGCGGTGATCCTAACTCCATTCTCCATTTTGCCTTTATTGAGTTTACTGATGATGGTACTTTCACTAGCTTATATCCAGCAAATTATGGACATTTGCCTATATACCTTGTGATTGACTCCTAGCATTCTCATAGTGGGTGCAAGGGAAGCTTTGAATCTTTCGGGAACTATGCTTGGTTATTACCCGGTGAGAGTGCTTCCTTCGAAAACTGCAATTGCACCTGTTAATCCAGAGTTTTTGCCCAGGGTGAGCTTTATTTTCACTTTATTTGGTACTTAAAAGCCTTTTTTGCTGACATTTTGTCTTCTTATGTTGGTTTTACTTTTGTCTTTAGTCTGCAGATGAGCGCGAAATGTGTTCAAGGACTATATATTGTACAAACATTGAAAAGAAGGTGGTGTTGGCGATAATTCTATCTATGTACTTTGATATTGTTAATGTGGCTAGTTTCTAAGATTTGGTGTAATTTGCAGGTCACTCAGGCTGAAGTCAAACTCTTCTTTGAGTCACTGTGCGGGGAGGTTCGTGGATCAATATGCTACGCATTAAGTTGCCTTTTGTACTTTTAGTTCTTAGTCTGTTGTGTGTGGATTCAATATGCAGGTTGAACGACTTAGGCTATTGGGAGACTACCATCACTCCACTCGTATAGCCTTTGTTGAGTTCACAATGGTACTTTCTCCCTCTTCATTTAAGCTTTGTTCTATTTGAATCATAGTGGCTATGGGTGACTCTGTGGTCGAAGTAGGGTAGAGAAAATTGACCCAAACCAATACACCGGCTCAGATTATAGTTTTCTGGTCCAGTTTTGATCGGTCTTAGCTGTGTACGGTCATGGTTTTGATCTTAAAATTTTAAGGCTAAAATATATTAATATGGTCTTATTTTTTTCAAAGGCCGGACCACGTCCACCCCTAGGTCAAAGATATATGGATATATGTTCTAAGGGATCATGCAGAAAGCATTAAGTGTAACTTTTGATCAATTATGCAGGGTATCCATCAAAATAGGAAATAGATTGGTTGCTATTTTAAGGTTGAGTGGTTCATTTGCATGTTAATGCCACGACGAATTTCCTGAGGCTAGTTTGGTCAATGTGCGTACTCAGACTTGAATACTCCTTCGAGCGACATTTGACTGCTCTTTGCATTTTGCGTTGGTCCTAAAAAGCACACAGTGTGTTTAAGATTCATTCTCATGGCATGACAGTTTGTGTTCTTTTCAAAGAACAAGGAATTCTTTGTTCTTAGGATTCGGGATCGACCGGAAAATAAGTGTTTCGTTCTTTCTTTCTACAGTAATTGATAAACTAGCTGGCTTGTAATACAAATTTGGTTTAAATTGCAGGCAGAAAGCGCAATTGCGGCTCTTAACTGTAGTGGTGTGGTTTTGGGTTCTCTTCCGATAAGGTACGTGAATGGAATAGTTGAGAATGTGTTACTCGAGGTGGCCGAGAGATGAATGAAACTATGATCGATGATTATGCAGGGTGAGCCCGTCCAAGACTCCAGTCCGGCCTCGCTCTCCGCGCCCTCAAATGCTATGAACTTTTGGAGTCATATTTAGTTTGTAGAGTAAATTGATGGTTCTAAATTATGGTAACACGATGCATGTACTGAACTCCATTGCTTATGCTCGCTGTTTGATGGTATCTGGAACTACACTGATGCTTAGTCTTACGTCATCTTCGCTGCCTTTTGGGATGGAGTGTTATGCATGGTTGGTTAGAGGTCATGAGATGTTACGAGCATTTGCATTCAAGTGAAGATTCTGAGGGGTGAGACTGTCTAGTTCAGTTTAATTTTGAAACAAAACTAGAATTGAAATTTATGGTTTTGAATTTTTAGAACAAAAAAAAAAAAAGATGTTGTTTTAATTTATTTTGGTTTTATTTTATATTTAAAAAATTAAAAAAAAAAAAATATATATATATATATATATATTATTGTATAGGATTGGTGTGAGTGCCGGAAGAGTTGGCATTCAACTACTACCACAACAATCACCAAACAAAATATTCTCTACAAAATTACAAAAATATTGTTGAGGATTTGGATAACCTAATTTATGTATACATACTATATACGTTCATATTCGAGAAAGTTGAATAGGTGACGGATGGTCCGTCCATTGACATTTGTTTCTTAAAATAAAATGAATCAAAGACTCCAAGTTTACACCCTAAACGATAAAGTTTATAATCGTTTATAATATATAGTATAAAGCAAAATATCGACAGTCAATGTGAAGGTAGAATGCATGATGCTTTGTGACCGTAATGCCAATTAGTATTTCCATTTTTAGTACTTTATAATAGATAGTTGAGTTGAGTGGTTATTATTTTTGGTATTGGTTTAAAATTAAATAATTAACATTAAATGGTAAGTGATATTTGACGATGACAATGGCTGATGCATTGGCTCACCTACCGAGTGGGCCCACGTTTAGATTCCCCCCCTAGGTTTCTGGGTTTGATCACACGATCGTGACCGTCAAATAATTGAAGATCGAGTTTGACTTTGTCAATTGCTAGTGCTTGGTGAGTTATTTCAAACAATAATTCTACAAGAATATTTCAAAGTAGCACTTGACTCCATTATTACCAAAAAAATAATAATTAAAATTTATTTAAAGATAATATTAATATCATTATAATTTTTTTAAATATTTCAAATTCTAATCGAGTGAATTAATAAATACTAAATTATAATTTATTTTAATTAAAATAACTGTTAAGATTTAAGTTTGACTTAATGGCAAGAATAATAAATAAAGAGGGGGACAGGAACAAGACATCAAAATATCGAACAGATTAAGATTTTGTTTTTTCCTAAATCGGAGGGGATTCTACGCACAACGGTCGTTTTTCAGAAGAGATTTTATTTATTAATTGAGAAAACGGACAAGTTGATTCCTTAATTAAAAACTTTAAATGAATAAAATAATAAAATGTTTAGTTGAAGTTGTCCTCCAACCCAAGAGGGGAAGGNATGTATATATATATACAGAAAGTAATATAAATAATATTAAAAATAAAATTAAATAAATAATAATTTTTAAATTATTTATTTTAAAAGTTTCTATAATAATTTTAATTTTTTATTATTAAAATGTCTATAACTTATTTCAGAATGTTTAGAATGACTTGAAATTTAAATTAATGAAAACTAAACATCTGAAATATAAAAATTCGTAGCTCACACTTTAAATTTGTTAACTGTTTGCTCTTCTAAAAATCAATTGAAATCTAATTTAAAAATTGACGAGTTTTTATTAATATTTATTTTTATTGAGTTTAATGATTAATAAAGTGGGACTTTCATAAATGTTCTCCTCAAGGGTATAAAGGAAATTCACGTTCCGTATGTGTTAGATTTCAAATCTTTCTTCCTTTTTCCGTCGGCAAACACAGATCCCCCAAGTTTCCTTTCTCGTTCTCTCCGTTTCTCGCCCTCGCTTCTCTTCCTGCATCGTCTTCCCTGTTTTCGGTAATTCCGAATCTTGTATTTTCATTGAATTTGATCTGATCTCGGCTCAGTGAGTTCTTTCTTGCGCGATGCAATTTCCTTTTTCTTTTACCAATCTTCGTTCTCAAATCTTGCTTCATTCGCTCCTATTCGCATCTCATTTTTATTATTCGGAGAGCGCTTCATAATTCTACCACACTGATGCTTCCGGCGTCAGATGTTACTCATGTCGAAATTATTCTATTAGATTCGACGACCCCGCAGTTTTACTATTGACTTATTTGATATGTTTTCAGACGAATAAACATTGTTGGGTGTGGTGATATGCATTTCCACCTTCACTTTGTAGGTCCGCCTGAGCTTAATCAAGCCTTATTTTTCTGTGTCAATCAACTTTTCAGGTATATTCAAAGACCTCAGGACTTCCTCCAGTTCACTTTTTTGAGCATTATGGTAAGGTCTAATGCTTATATATCTTAGTCGCTACTTGAAATGATTATTTAACTTAAATGAAAATGGGTAATGGTTATTCTCTTATGCCCATGCTTATAAGCTAACTTTCATTGTAATTTCCCAGAACTATATTATCGGCGCTTTTAAGCCATCCTGTAACATCTCAATCACATTCTCTGATGGGAAAACTCGCAAACAGGTATGTCATTGAGTTTATATAAGGATGCTACAATAATGCTATTATTCTGAAGTTTTTGTTTTTACTTAATTCTTTTCTTTGCTTGTGGCCTGGGATATTCAAGGAACATGTCAAATAATTTTAGAGGCCCTTCCCTCCAACAAAAAAAACATATGCGACTGATTATTAGGTTTTTAAGAGCCTGAGCTATTTTGAATCACTAAATATTTGAAACAAGGATGAGACGTTTTCCGCTTTTTGTAGGTTCCATTAAAGAAAGAAAATGGGCAAACAGTAATGGTACCTCTTTTTCAAAGTCAAGAAAACATTAGTGGAAAGGTACGAGTCTGAATGAACTTCTTACCGATGTCAGAAGTTTATTCTTTCATGCCAGACTTCTTATAGATTGATATGTTTCTTTCCAATATCTTTAGATATCCATAGAACCCGTTCAAGGGAAGAAGGTAGAACACAATGGTATAAAAGTTGAGCTGCTCGGTCAAATAGGCAAGTGGATTTGTAAATATAAGGAGTTACTTTCCTGTTTATCATTTATACCTAACATCATGCTCATGTCTACTTTGCAGAAATGTATTTTGATAAAAACAACTTTTATGACTTCACTTCTCTTGGTTAGTTTCCTATGGCTTTTTTCGAAATACTCTTGGATCTAATTTGTTTTTTGTGTATTGCAAAATACAATATACTGGCATTACATTGTATTTTCTCTGATCAAGCTCATTAGGCAGTTACAACCTCGGAGATATGTATGAACTATGAGATCATTATCACTATTTAATGTTCAAAACAACTGTTACTCATGAGATATGTTCGATGATGATATCATTGAGCAAGAGGCATTGCACTATTTTTTAGATCAAACCTGACATCTTGCATGAAATTTTGAGTTTTGCCAATTCTCTGGCATCAAACTCACCACTAGTGATTATTAGATTTATTCTTCTCATGCTTTTAAAAATAATACATTGATGATTGGAAAAAGTAAAGCGAACTTGCAGAAGCCATTCTGCTAAAGTTTCTTTTTATTTTCAGTCCGTGAACTTGACGTTCCTGGAGAAATATATGAGAGGAAAACATATCCATTCGAGTTTTCTACCGTGGAAATGCCATATGAGACATATAACGGTGTTAATGTAAGGCTGAGGTGAGTCTATCTCAAAGATTCAAGCTTCTTTATGAGTCTATGCATTCTCATTTTCTTACTTGGACCATATGTCCTGCTAGGTATGTGTTGAAAGTTACACTCAGTCGTCCTTATGCTGGTCTCATCATGGAATATCAAGATTTTGTGGTAAAACCCGCGCTCCCCATGTTTCTATTTTTCTTGACACAGAATTAGTTGATGTTAGCGTATGAAGACATTTTTTAAACTCATGGATTAGTTATGATTACCAGGTTCGGAACTATACACCAACTCCATCAATTAACAATAGTATCAAGGTTAGAGGAGTATTATGTATATTTCATATAAGCTTATAGTGCAATGTCATTCTTACTTTGCAGTAGACATTTTTGGTCTTAACTGCTTGTTTTAATGATAAATTTAGTTGATTTGTAACACAAAAAAGTAATTTTCTTTTCTCATAATGAGGATTTTTGTTTATTCATTCTTGTTTTTAGACTCTTAGCAATTAAGTATTAGCTTAAGATTTTTATGTATGTGCAGATGGAAGTTGGCATTGAAGATTGCCTTCATATTGAGTTTGAGTATAACAAAAGCAAGTAAGTGCAGTTTGTGATGAATTCTTAGGAAGTCTCTTTGGGTCTTGGACGAGTTATGACTATTTCCCACCCATTGTCTAATCTGTTTTAGTCATTTGGATTTGCAAGAATTTATATTTCGTCGTTTGAAATTGAAGGAGTTGGAAGGGAACGCACTTAATCTTTCATATAAATATTCAGGTATCATCTCAAGGACGTGATTATTGGAAAAATATACTTTCTTCTTGTAAGAATCAAGATAAAAAACATGGACTTGGAAATAAGACGCAGAGAGTCAACAGGAGCAGGTGCCAACACCCACATCGAGACAGAGACTCTTGCTAAATATGAACTGATGGATGGTGCTCCTGTTCGAGGTAATGCAAATAGCCTTTTTTTCCTTTTGCCTTTTATTTTCCCAACTGAATTCTCAATTTTTTGAGGTACATCATTTAGGTGAATCAATTCCAATCAGACTATTTCTAAGCCCTTACGATCTGACTCCAACGCACCGCAATATCAATAACAAATTCAGTGTAAAGTATTATTTGAATTTGGTACTGGTGGATGAAGAAGATCGACGCTACTTTAAGCAGCAGGAAATCACGATATACAGGCTTCAAGATGCAGCTTGATTGCGAAATGTTGTGGGATGGGGATAATATGAGCGGAATAGGTTTGCAGAAGCTTTGAGCTGTAACTCTATTTTGTAAGAGCTGTGGGGGAGGATAGCTGCTACTTTTTCTGGGTGTCATTTGTCGTCTGTTTTTAAAGGCACAGCAGTTGAGGTGTATCATATAATTTCCATCCTGAGTTGTTTGTGTTTTTAATGTAAGTAGGAAAATAAGCCTCGGACATCATCTTTCTGGATTTCAACAAGAGTAATTGAGATACTACAGCTCAATCCACTGGGTTTAATGCTCTGTTGCATCGACGATAGTTTGGATAATTGAGGTCCAATGTGTATCTGCTGGTCTGGCATTAAATAAGTCATACTTTGTCGATATTGTCCTTGAGTGGTAGATGCTTTGAATTCTCTTAAACATTTTTCTAATATGATTGTATAATTTTTGCAGTTGTTCTGTGGTTGCCATTGCTCGATGTTTGCCGGCCAAGGTCCCCTCAAGATACGGATGGTCCTTTTGTTGTGGGGTGGTGATAAACCTCCTCAAGGAGACCTAAAAGAGGTAGGTCATAGTTATGCTAAGTAACGGCAAGGTAATAACTTAGTTAGATGGAGTTAAGGATTGTAGAGAGTGAAATATATCAGTCTCAGGAGGTTACTATAGGGGGTTATCACGAAAAAGGTGATCAGGGGAGGATGGTGAAGCCCTCGAAGCTTTCCAATTTGGGTAATTCATTGGGTTGTATATTGACAAGATTCATAACAATTTGGTACCAGAGCAGTTCGTTTTTTAGGAGTAAGAATGTCAACTAGATTGGAGAGCCGAAAGGAAAGTAACCTCGAATGGTAGAGGGTGTTTTTAGGAGTAAGAATGCCAACTAGATTGGAGAGCCAGAAGGAAAGTAACTTGGAATGGTAGAGGGAATTGGGTGGAGTCAAAGAGGATCTCTTACGTTATGGGTGTTACTCTTGAGAACATCAAGGTATTAGTTTTCACACATTGTGGGGCTACTCTCAATTTTGTGTCCAAAGATATCGTGTGTGGGAATTAAATTACACTCCGGGTTATCACATTCAGCTGACTAATGGTGAGTTCATTTCCAGTAGTGGTATCTTCGAAAGAATTGCACAAAGATGCAAAATCTTTAATATGTGCATTCGAATCTTCAGATGTTGTGTCACCGAACTCGCCCATAGACTCCAACTTCTGAAACATAATGGGTTTTAATACAGGTTTTAATACGCACTTCATCTCATTAGTTTTGGGTTGAAATATTCGGGATTTAACCCCACTAGATTTGGAACATAATCCCGAACAAGTTGTTCTTATGCTAGACCTTGATTGTTCCGTGGAGGTGAGTTGGGTTCCATCGGTTCTTCTTTGAGAATTTCTCGTTTGTTTTGATTTTGAATCTGGCTCCTTTCTCGTAAAGTTCTCTCAATTTCTAGATCGTATGGAAGAATTTCATGATTGAATCAATAACCGAGAGTGCAGCTCGCTCGAGTTGGCTCGTGAGCTCGAAAATACCGAGCCAACCGATCCGGCTCGAAAGCCAGCTCGAGAGCTGGCTCGGTTGGCTCGGACCACTTGTAGTGTGGTCAACACTTAGTATACACGCGGTCGACACTTAATGCATATGTAAATTTGGATGGCCGACCGCAAAATAAGGTGTCGACCGCTATACGTTCCAGAACGTTTTTAAGTGTCGACCGCTAATTAAATGTCGACCGCAATACGCATGATTGTTGTGAAAGGGTCGACTGCGTATAAAATAGGGTCGACCGGTAGTTGTATAAAGGTCGACCGTTTTTATAAAGAGGGGCGACCGTTATAATGTAACGGCTATAACTTCCATATGCAACGGTAACTTAAGGTCGACCGTTTTAAAACTGAAGGTCGACCGCATGTAGCTGTTATGCGTGAATTCTATAAATTGTAGAGGTTAGCTGATAAATGTTTTACGTAAACTCTCTTGTGCAAATCACTCTATAGCCTTCAAGCATCGTTCTACTGCAATTAACAAGCTGCAACAAATCGGTGAACGGTATTAAGTAGATTTTTTGTTCAAAATAGTCATTATTTATTATGGATTCACCGCCGAAATACGTAGAATTTGAAACGTTTCCGTCTTCCGACGACGAGGTGCAAGAAGTTGCACCTATGAAGCCGGCTTTTTCTGTCGGATTAACACACACATCTGCACAAGCATCCACCTCTGGCCCTCGAGTAAAGAAATCGAAAACGTCGGAAATATGGAAACATTTTCAAATAATAGAAGTGAAAATAGGAACGACAATAGAAAATAGGGCACAATGTAAATATTGTGCCAAACATTATGCTTATGAATCAACAACTAGCACAATGAATCGGCATTACAAAAAAAATCACGAGCAACTGCATATGAAAGATTGTATGCAATCTCAATTAAACGCTCTTGGAACCGGAAATTTTGTTTATTCGCATGATAGAATGCGAGAAGGTGCTGCAAAATTTGTGGCACAGCGAGAGTTACCTCTCTCAATCTTTGATCACGAGGGAACCGTAGAATTTATACAACAATTCATTAATCCAAGTTTTAAGCGAATTCCTCGCAGTACATTGCGAGGCGACATAATAAAATTGTATGAAAAAATGAAAAATGATTTACTTCTTTTATTTTCGCATGCGCTCACGATGTCTATATGTATTACTTCTGATTTGTGGAGTGCACCCAATGCACTCGGTTATATTGTTGTCACTTCGCATTTCATTGATGCGAATTGGCAACTTAATAAACGAATTTTAGGTTTTCGGAGTTGTGAATACCCTCATAGTGGTATCACAATTTATCGATACATTGTTGGTATTTTACAAGAATACAACATAAGAGATCGAATTTTCAGTATTACCTTAGATAATGCTTCCGCTAATGATGTTTGTGTTAATCAATTTAGAAAATATTTTCAATTCGATAGTAGTCATTCATCCCTTTTTCATATGCGGTGTGTTTGCCATATTTTAAATTTGATTGTTAAAGATGGCATGCAATTTGTTTCTCCACATATTGATGCAATCAGGGGTGCAATTTCTTTTATTTCTTCGTCTAACGCCCGACAACAAGAGTATCGAGAATTTTGCAAAGCGGCAAACCTGAAACCTCGAAAACTAAAAACCGATGTTTCAACTCGATGGAACTCAACATATCTAATGTTAGAAAATGCTAAACCATATTGGAACGTCATTTGTGATTTTATTAGTCAAAAGACACAATGTCTTACTTTGGATATTTGTAGTTGTGATATGGCTAATCTATTTCTTGACTTTTTGCAACCATTTTTGGAAGCCACCAAAGAATGCTCGGGAATTTATTATCCGACTACGCATCTAGTGCTTCCGTGGTTCGTAAGATTGACTTCTACCTTTGAAAGATATAAAAAAATTGATGCATTTAATGAAATCGTAACTTCAATGGAATTTAAATTTCACAAATATTGGCTTCAAGTACCTCCAATTTTTTCATTTGCTAGTATTATGCATCCGAAATATAAAATCAAGGGCACGAAGTTGATGCTCGATAAAATTTCGGAGAACCTAGGTTTCGCCCCCGTATGCAATCCTAACACATTGCATAGAGACCTTACTATCTTGTTTGAGACTTACCAACTTAGATTTTCCGGGGCAAGAACTCATAGTTCGTCCAATGTGGCATCAACGTCCGGTGGTAGTTCTAGTTTCGGAATACCACTAAATGCTATGGATGCCATTGACGCCCAACTAGAAAGCGACGTGCATTCGTTTGCTTTCGATAAGAGTGAACTCGACGTGTATCTGGACAATCGAGTTCCAATTGCTCGAGACGAGGCCTTCGACATTTTGAGTTGGTGGAAAACCAACGCAGCCATGTATCCCGTGCTCGCTAAAATGACACGGGATTTACTAACACCGCCTGTTTCAACTGTAGCTTCCGAGTCGGCTTTTAGTGCAGGTGGACGCGTATACGACGATCGACGCGCAAGTCTGGCACCGGAGCTTGTGGAGGCACTCATTTGCATGAAGGACTGGAGCGACGCAGTCCGGAGGGACCAACAACGAGTGGACGAACTGGAAGAGGATTTCAAGAACTTGGAATTCGAAGAGTAGCTGTTAATGTTATGTTCCGGCGACGAGTCGAAGATCTTTTTCATTTCGTGTATCCCGTACATCTGTCTTTCGTTGTAATTTATAAACATTAACATTTGTTCTTTCTGTTACTCACTTTTCTAATGTCACCAAATTTCCATTCTTTCAATTAATCTTATTCGTCTGCATGAAATATATCTAAGTGTCGACCGCAAATACAATGAGTGTCGACCGGACTACGTTTGGTGTCAACCGCAGGTATACGAAGGTGCCGACCGCGCATTATAAAGTACGTTGACGGTGTCGACCGGGAGTATACGGTGTCGACCGCAGATCATTCCAGCGTGAAAAAGGTGTCGACCGTATTATACGGGGTCGACCGCATCTCCGTCCAGAGAGTTTTATGGAGTCGACCGCCATTTAATGTGTCGACCGCAGCGCATTCCAGAGTGAAAAAGGGGTCGACCGTATTATACGGGGTCGACCGCATCTCCGTCCAGAGAGTTTTATGGAGTCGACCGCCATTTAATGTGTCGACCGCAGCGCATTCCAGAGTGAAAAAGGGGTCGACCGTATTATACGGGGTCGACCGCATCTCCGTCCAGAGAGTTTTATGGAGTCGACCGCCATTTAATGTGTCGACCGCAGCGCATTCCAGAGTGAAAAAGGGGTCGACCGTATTATACGGGGTCGACCGCATCTCCGTCCAGAGAGTTTTATGGAGTCGACCGCCATTTAATGTGTCGACCGCAGATCCATCGAGCGCGTTGTAGGGGTCGACCGAAGGTAAAGGTGTCGACCGCAATTCGACCAGAGCTTCGACTTAAAACCCTAGCGGCGAGGGTTTCGTCTTAAGTTAACGAAATCCAAGTGTCGACCGCACGAGCCATTCAGACGTCCGACGACACTTTCCGACGCCCTCGTCGAGTTAAAACGTAGTGGTACGTATCACTTCCCTTGCTCTTTACTCTACAAACCACGGAACCACCTACGTTTCGAAATAACTCATCGGCGATTTTCTGGAGACAGAAACCAGCATAGGTGTCGACCGCAGCATCGCTAAGGGGACGACCGCAGATACATCCCGCTCGATAGGTGTCGACCGCAAAATCTCAGGTGTCGACCGCAAACTTAGGTAACTATAAATTCAGCTGAAAAATGACTTGCATCGAGTTTACATACGGTTTAGGAGGTTAGATGTTTATATTTATTATTTTCATTGTCTAGGTTACTTCAAATGGCATCGACCTCGCGTAGTAAAAAATGCAAAGTTTCCAAAAAATCCAAGGCTTCCTCCGTTTCGATTCCGGAGGAACCGATTGTAGGGCCCATGTTCGATTCTTATTTGTATATTGATTTAGAATGTCAACAAAAATTTTTGTCTGATTTCCAATGCAAGTCCATTATTCCAAGCCGTGTTTTCGTACCAAATTCCATCAGTAACTTACCGATACACGATTTATTGAATCGTGTTGGTTTGTCTGACCTTTTTCAATTCCAGGGCCCGTATTACGAAAACTCAATTCGCATGTTTTACGCCAATTTTACTTTTTCACCGAACCCTTTAAAAGTGTCTAGTTATGTGTACGGAAAACGCATAACCATCACGTCTCGTTATCTCAACGAGATGCTGCACTGTAATGACAACGAGAGAGCCCCTCGCTACTATGAGGCTTTCACCGAGCCTCCTTGTGTCGAAACGGGTGCGTACACTGATTTTCTCCGCTCCGTTGTCAAAAATCCCAACACTCACCTTCCCCCTAAACCGAAAGCCAATGACTTGAACGTCACGGCTCGTCTTGTCCACCACATGATCTCCTATAACCTCCTACCTAGGGATGGTCATAGGGATCATGTGAGTGGAATGGATTTGCACGTACTTTATAACATTTTCACTGGAACCAACTTTAACGTTGGTTATGTAATTTTAAAAAGGATGATTGATCTTTTCGAAAACTCGTCCAAGTCAATGCCGTTCAACCTTTTGTTGACGGAAATTTTCCACGAAAACGGTGTGTCATTTCCTCCCTCCGAGACACCTGTACCGGTTAGGAGAGTCGACACCTATTCGACATCTACCCTTGCAAGAATGGGTATTGTGGAAAACACGGACGGCGAGTGGATCTTCAAAGGCGATCATCCGGGCTCGACATCACAGGCCCTCCAGCACGAGGGGGCTGAGTACGACCAAGAACAACGCGCTGCAGCAGCTAGTCGTCCTTCGACAACCCGCCGGATCGAGGCATCTTTGGAAGACGTCAAGCTTTTAATGGAGAATTCATTTGAGAGAGTCCAACGACGGCTTGACACGATGGATGTCCGCCTCGCAACATTGGATCGGCGGTTCGACGAGGCACAAAACCGACAATGGGCTGGAATTTTTTGTACTTCGCCGGCACCCTCACCCACAGCTGCTCCACCTCCATCGGACGATACCCCTATGGAGTAGGTTCGTTCTTTTGTACTCTTTTCAAACAATTAAACAATTTTTTGTAACATATTTTACTTTTTAATGGCACAATGAATGCTTTCAGTGTTTCTATTTCGATTCGTACAATGCATGAGTATTAATTGTTAACTCTTTTGCGAATTGATTTCAAATTGGATGCTTTCAGTGTATTGTTTATTCGATGTATTGTTTTCGTGTTTCTTTTGCGTAATGGAGGCGATACATACAAATGTTATCATGCAAATTTTTTTTTGGCTTGAAGAAAACAATATGCATAAATTGGTCATTACATAATATCGAATAAGTTATACAACTTCAATATACGAAATTTTTTTTTTCTTGTTTGGCTCGTTTGGCTCGGCTCGTTTAGGCTCGACTGGCTCGGATCGGCTCGCTCGTTTAGGCTCGAGGCTCGCAAGCCGGCTCGAGCCAATTTTTTTTTTAAAAAGCTCGACAGAGCCGGCTCGAATAGGCTCGACATGCTCGACTGGCTCGGCTCGTTTGGCTCGACAGGCTCGACGAGCCGGCCTTCCCCGGGCTCGAGCCGGCTCGATTGCCAGCTCTAGTTTGATCTATGTACAAATATTTCAAAAAAATTTTAATAATCAAAACCTTATTGTCTCCTATAATGGTGTCAAAAACTTGTTCTACGTAAATGTAATCGCAAACAACGCAAGTGTACATCTTGAAATATACTCATAAAATATTGATCCTAGGAGCACAAGTAAATTTCAATTTATAAAATAATTGTGAAATAGTAAAAGAATAAAAATTTGATTTTTTGGAATTTTAAATGATATAAAATAACTACAAAATAAAAGCATAGAAAAGTAAAATAATGTTCTGACCGAGAAAATAATAGAGTCTCGATTAAATTTTTATGTAAATAAAATTACTTAAGCTGTTGTTAAGATACTGTAACAGCTATTATGGTTTTACTAACATTAGGTTAGAATTCTAATGAACTGAGGCTGACATTATTAATCGGACGATCTTTTCAAAGCTACGACTAATACTTATAAATTGTGAAGTATTACGTAGGATTCGAGTTTAGAACAAATTCTCTTCAATCCCAATATGCTAGAATAAACATTACAAAAATATTATAAGTTAAATTGTGTCACTTAATTTAATTACCAATTGGATTTAATACATGACATAATAATTACTTAATTGCATTTTAAACAACATTCTTAACATTATCAAAGCACAAGCAAAACTAAATTATGCATTGAAAACTTATTAAATCAAATGCAAAGTAAAAATCTGTAATTTTTCAATATACATAAAACCTTAATCTAAGCTAAACTAAAACAATTAACTTGATCATCTTACACACTGTTTCTCGGAGCAGATTGGGAATTTTTAATTTGAAGGACAGAGGAGAAATTGGGCATTGTCGGAACGGTTCTTCAAAAAGGGAAGATGATTAATCCATGGCTATTGGCTCGTAAAGATAGAGATTAATCCATGGCTATTGTCCATCCGTGGAGATGAGAGAGAGAGAGAGAAAGAGGACGGAGTTCTGAAAGGGGGACTCTCTCTCGTTTGCAGAAGCGGAATCGATCGATCATTCTCGTGAGCAGTGGCAGGATCAGGAAGGAGAGGGAAAACCCCCATCTGATCTTGTTTAGATCTTTCTCTTGATTTGTGGGTTTTCTCTTTCGGGTTGTTTGGGGTTCGATTTGTGAATGGATCTCGATAGCATTGAGTGCGTCGAGGAGGGTGAGGTCCATCTTCATTCCCATCCTCATCCTCACCATCACCCGGAGTTTGGAGCTTCGAAGCCTGGCAATGGCGCTACAATTGGGGCTTCGACTGCTCCGGCTACCAGCGTCCATGAGCTGCTGGAATGCCCAGTCTGCACCAATTCCACGTACCCACCAATTCATCAGGTTTGCCTTTCGCCTTCGTTTCTTGTATTCAATCTTCTTTCACATCAATAACTCGCTGCTTCCGAGAGAGAAAGAGAAAGAGATTTCCCAAAAGTAGAGACAGCTTTAATCTAAGCATGAACTTTAAGAGAAAGATAGCTTTAATCTTGTTGCCCATTTGTGGTATGACCATAAAGAATGCCCACTTGGATGCTTACCGTAAGAGTTAAATTTGGTCGCACAAGTTTGAATGCATGAATAGTTTAGACGAATAGTTTGATTTTGTTTCAGGTGTTCCATTGTTTTGGGGAGTATTTCTGCCTCCATTTTGAAGCATTCCAGCTCGGAATGGCACCGGTTTACATGGCATTCCTTCGCTTTATGGGCGACGAGAATGAGGCTCGAAGCTATAGCTACAGCCTCGAGGTTGAGAGGTATGCTCGGAAATGGATATGGGAGGCAAGTCCACGAAGCATTAGGGACGGCCACAGAAAGGTCAGAGAAAGCCACGACGGGCTAATAATTTAGAGAAACATGGCGCTTTTCTTCTCCGGCGGGGATGGAACATCGGCGGGCTTTTTGCATTTGTTGCTGGAAATTCTCCCTCAATTGTACTCTCTGCACCCTGTAATTTGGAATAGAAAGTAAACATGTACAACCTTGCACAGTAAGCCATTCTTTCTAGGATTGAAGCTTAGATACCAAATTGATAGGACCTTCTGTATAATTAAACAAACAATAGAAGAACAAAAGATAGAACGATATGAAAACGAACATTCACATTAGCAGCCAATCCGAGGAGCTTGCTCCTCTTAAGAGCACATTAATATCCGCTCCACACCCTGGAGATAAATCCTATTTTCTGCTTGTTTCTCCTACCAATCTAACACTCTTATATATAACTCCCTTTATGATTGGCCTTGGTGTGCAGCGGGAACCAGGATCGCACACACTTGATCGGACTTGTCGCTTTTCACGTAACCGGAATGGTCGCGTGTACGACGATCGGTAAATTGGCTCGGGCCAATTTAGAACGGGGTTTGCGAAAGCGTATTGTGATGGAAATAGTGAGATTTGGTGGCGCAAATAGTGTAATGGCTCGGTGATTTATGGAGATGGCGCGGTGGTAATAATATGGACCGGAATCGGCTTGTGGAGGAATTTGAAGGCTCGGGGATGAAGATGGTGAAGGTAATGGATGAAGGCAATTCAATACTTGAGCGATCAAAGTATTGAATTCGGTAGACCTTGAATGTCTTCTCGGATATGACTCACCGATGAACACTCGAGGGTTGATAACGCTCGGCCGGATATGACTCACCGGAGGGGAGTTATCGAGAGGGAGCTTCGATCCTTTCGGGAAGAAGGTGCTTTGCACAATTTTTACTAAAATTCTCTCTATTGAACAATGGAAACGATTACAATACTTAAAAAATAAAATTCAACTAAACTATCTAAAAAGAAGGAAGCTTTCGGCATTTGGATTGATCAAACGCTCTTTGTTGACTTCATGTCCGAGATTCATGGTCGGAGGATCGGTTGGTTCGAAAGTAGACCGTGGTTGTCTTGAGGTTGACCGGTTGACCGAGAGGGTGCGTCGGCATGGGCGGAGCTCCGAACGAATGAAGGATTGGCTCGAGCCAATCTGGATCCGGGGCTTC
>QAOC01046821.1:33091-47811 GCA_003255005.1 Begonia fuchsioides
GTCGGCTCTTGGCAGCAACTTAGCGTGCTTATGCTTAAAGTACCGAAGCTTAAGCCACACTAAATCTCCTTCCTTGAAAATTTTCTCCTTTCGGCCTCGGTTGGCCGCTTGAGCATACTTGGCGTTTTTCTTCTCGATCCGCTTCTTAATTTTCTCGTGCAATTGACGGATCTTCTCGGCCTTATCATGGCCATTGATGTTGGTATGCTTCTTGCTCGGCAATGGAAGTAAATCCATAGGTGTAGAAGGATTAAAGCCGTAAGCAACCTCGAAAGGAGTCATACCCGTAGTGTTGTGGCGGCACCGATTGTATGCAAACTCAATAAACGGCAATTGTAGATCCCAAGTCGAGATCCGTGTATCCACCACACTTCGGAGGAGTGAACCAAGTGATCGGTTGACCACCTCCGTTTGACCATCGGTTTGTGGATGAAAAGCCGTGCTAAAAAGCAATTTAGTACCAAGCCGTGCCCATAATGTCTTCCAAAAAGTGCTAAGGAACTTACCATCACGATCGGACACGATGGAATGGGGCATGCCATGAAGCCGGACAATTTCTTTGAAAAATAGCTCGGCAATGGCCGTGGCTTCGGCGGTCTTGGCACAAGCAACAAAGTGCGCCATCTTAGAAAATCGGTCGACCACAACCATAATACAATCCTTGCCTCGGCTTGTACGTGGGAGGCCGAGAACAAAATCCATGCTAATGTCGTGCCATGGATGGTCGGGCACCGGTAAAGGCAAGTAAAGACCTTGGGGTAATGTTCGGGTCTTGGCCTTCTTGCATGTTGCGCACCGTTCCACAAAGTGGTGCACGTCCCGAAATAGGTGAGGCCAATAAAAATGCTCCTTGAGCATCTCCCAAGTCTTTTTCTCTCCAAAGTGTCCCGCAAGGCCGCCTCCGTGAGCCTCGATAATGAGAGACTCCCGGATGCTTCCTCTCGGGATGCATATACGTCCACCACGGAACAAGTACCCGTCGTTCACGTGATACCCCGCCAACTCACCCTTGGAGGCCAAATCAAAACGGGTACCAAAATCCAAATCATCCGCATAACAAGATTTCAACCAATCCAAACCAAAGAAACGTACCCGCAACTCATTGAAGAGGATGCCCCTCCGTGATAGTGCATCGGCCACCACGTTAGTTTCACCCTTTTTGTACTTGATAATATACGGATATTTCTCGAGGAACTCGATCCACTTCGCATGCCTTCTGTTCAATTTGCCTTGCCCCTTGATAAACTTGAAAGCTTGATGGTCGGTGTGGATGATAAACTCTCGGGGCAGCAAGTAATGTTGCCAAACTTCAATGGCTCGGATCAATGCATAAAGCTCTTTATCATAAGTAGAATAATTAAGAGTCGCACCTTTGAGCTTTTCGCTAAAATAGGCTATCGGGCGGCCCTCTTGCATCAAGACCGCTCCAATACCTAAGCCGGAGGCATCACACTCGATCTCGAACACTTTGTTAAAGTCCGGAAGGGTTAGCACGGGTGCTTCACATAATCGGGCCTTGATGTTGTCGAAGGACGTTTGACAAGACCGGGTCCAATCAAACTCGTGCCCTTTTTTAGTTAGCTCGGTCAAAGGGGCCACAATTGTGCTAAAGCCCTTAATAAACCTTCGGTAAAAATTAGCAAGCCCATGAAAACTCCGAATATCCGAGACACTCTTCGGGATGAGCCAATCTCGGAAGGCCGTGATCTTCTCGGAGTCCACTTCCACGCCGCTTGCCGAGAGCACAAAGCCAAGGAAGTGTATGCGGCTAAGCCGAGGAAGTGTATGCGGCTTTGGGGAGCACTTCTTCCGGTTGCCGAATAGTCGTGTGCGCCGTAGTGTCATAAATAACCGTTCCAAGTGGCCAAGGTGGCTCGGCATATCAATGCTATACACAAGTATATCATCGAAATAAACGATAATAAACTTACCAAGGAATTCTCGGAGCACATGGTTCATTAGACGCATAAAAGTGCTCGGGGCATTAGTGAGGCCGAATGGCATGACAAGCCACTCGAATAGCCCGTACCGGGTCTTGAAGGCCGTCTTCCACTCGTCGCCCTCACGCATCCAGATTTGATGGTAGCCGGATTTCAAGTCCACTCGGGAAAAGATGGTTGCACCGCTAAGTTCATCAAGCAAATCGTCGAGCCGAGGCATCGGGAATTGGTATTTGATCGTGATATCGTTGATTGCCCGGCTATCCACGCACATACGGTGACTTCCATCTTTCTTCGGCACTAGGAGGGCCGGGACCGCGCATGGGCTCAAAGACTCTCGGATGTAGCCTTTGGTGAGGAGTTCTTGAACTTGGTCTTGCAAAATTTTGCTCTCCTCGGGATTGGGCCTGTATGGTGGTCGGTTGGGCAAGGTGGCTCCTGGTTGGAGATCAATGTGGTGCTCGATCCCTCGGAGTGGCGATAGACCGTCTGGGAGATCGTCTGGGAATACGTCCTTGTATCGGTCAAGCAATGGGCGCACGGTCTCGGGAATTTCTTCTTCTTCAAGTCCATCGGGCTCTCGGTGTAAGAGCACGATGATCGGGCCTTCTTGTCCGAGGGTGCGCGCTAATTCCTTTCGGCCCATGAAAAGGGTCGTCTTGGCCTTGGCCTCTTTTCGATCGGCCTCGTCCTTGGCAATTTGCTCCGGTGTCATAGGAGCCAATGTGATGCTTCGGCCATCCATCTTGAAGGAATAATGGTTGGTGAAGCCTTTATGCATAACTCTTCGGTCGAATTGCCATGGTCGGCCGAGTAGGAGATGTGTAGCGCTCATCGGGACTACGTCACATGTGACCGTGTCTTTGTACGTGCCAATTGTAAAAGTTACCCAGGCTTGTTTGCTTACTCGGACATCCTCACGGCCGGTGATCCAGCGCAATTTGTAGGGCGTCGGGTGTGCGGTCGTGGGCAGCGCCAGCCGCTCGGTCAGCTCGCGGGACGCGACATTGGTACAGCTCCCGCCATCGATGATCACCGAACAAAATTTGTCCTTGATCATGCAACGGCTATGAAATAGCGTCTCCCTTTGTAATTCCTCGGGCCGTGGCTGCGTAGAAAGAACTCTTCGCACCATAAATATACTTTGCTCTTCAAAAGCTCGGCAAACTTCTTCTTCGGTCGGGGCCGGATCCTCCTCGGCCACGACGGGTGGTGTCTCGTCGTCGCTCACGACCTCCTCGGTCCCTTCAAGGACGGTCATGACGCGCTTATTTGGACATTGCGTGGCCATGTGTCCGCGTCCAAGACACTTGAAACATCGGATCTCTCGAGCCCTTTGTGGGTCGGCTTGAGTGTCCGAAGGCTTAGAATCCATGGCCGGCTTCGGGGCCCATGGTTTTGGCGCGGGCGCCCGATCCTCGATCCTTGGCGCGGGCCGATACAGTGTTGTTTTGGGGCCGGGCGTTGAGCGATCGCCTTGCCCTTTCTTTTGAGTTGCCTCTCGACTCTTAGGGCCATTTGGATAAGCCCATCAAATGTTTCTACGGGCTGCAACTCAACCATATCACCAATTTCATATCGTAGCCCTCTAATGAACCGTGCCATGACTTGTTCTATTGGTTCGGCTAAATCACACCGAATCCTTAAAGTTTCAAATTCCGTAAGGTAGTCATCAACACTAGAGCTACCTTGTCTAAGTCCTTGGAGTTGTAAAAATAAATCTTGGCGGTAATGACTCGGTACAAACCTTTTCCGCATCAAGTCTTTCATTAGCCGCCACGAAGTAATTTCTTCTTCGTGATCTCTTCTTCGTTGTGCACGAAGACTACTCCACCAAAGAGAAGCATAATCCGTAAGTTCTAAAGATGTCAATTGAACTTTAAGCTTCTCGGAATAATTATAAAGGTCAAAAATTTTCTCGACCTTTTCAATCCAATCCAAATATTTGTCTCCATTGGAGGCTCCATTAAAAGAGGGTAAGTGTACCTTGGGGAGCTTCCATTCATCATCACGATCCGAGTAATTATCGGGTTCATACTCCTAATCCTCTTCGGATCTATCGGAGTCGCGCGGGCGTGCTCGGGGTGGTCCTCCGCGTCCCGATCTTCGCCTAGGAGGCGGCGTAGGCCGTGCCGGGCGGGCTCGGTCTTGCTCGGCCAATTCGTCTAGCCGTTGGAGCATTGCATCAATTCTTCGATTCATAGCTTCAAATTGCTCCCGATTATGGTTCTCATGTTCCCGTTGATCACGGGGGTCGGAGAACATAGTTTGCTCGCTCGTGGCTTGTCACAACGCCGCCACTTCGAGTATTCATACCAAAAATTCGAATAACTTGTAAAGAGTATAAAAATCGAACTTTTAGCTCTGATACCAAGATGGTGTGCAGCGGGAACCAGGATCGCACACACTTGATCGGACTTGTCGCTTGTCACGTAACTGGGATGGTCGCGTGTACGGCGATCGGTAAATTGGCTCGGGTCAATTTAGAACGGGGTTTGCGGAAGTGTATTGTGATGGAAATAGTGAGATTTGGTGGCGGAAATAGTGTAATGGCTCGGTGATTAATGGAGATGGCGCGGTGGTGATAATATGGACCGGAATCGGCTTGTGGAGGAATTTGAAGGCTCGGGGATGAAGATGGTGAAGGTAATGGATGAAGGCAATTCAATACTTGAGCGATCAAAGTATTGAATTCGGTAGACCTTGAATGTCTTCTCGGATATGACTCACCGATGAACACTCGAGGGTTGATAACGCTCGGCCGGATATGACTCACCGGAGGAGAGTTATCGAGAGGGAGCTTCGATCTTTTCGGGAAGAAGGTGCTTTGCATAATTTTTACTAAAATTCTCTCTATTGAACAATGGAAACGATTACAATACTTAAAGAAATAAAGTTCAACTAAACTATCTAAAAAGAAGGAAGCTTTCGGCCTTTGGATTGATCAAATGCTCTTCGTTGACTTCATGTCCGAGATTTATGGTCGGAGGATCGGTTGGTTTGAAAGTAGACCGTGGTTGTCTTGAGGTTGACCGGTTGACCGAGAGGGTGTGTCGGCATGGGCGGAGCTCCGAACGAATGAAGGATTGGCTCGAGCCAATCTGGATCCGGGGCTTCCAAAGTCTCCTCGGTGGTCAACAAAATGTAGCGCACGGTCTGGTTCTTTGATGGACCGGTGATGACTCGAGTTGGTGCGCGGGCACGTTTAGATGGCCGAGCCGGCGGTTGGTCAAGAGCGATTTTCAAGGGATCCGAGAGTTTGTTGAGGAAATCCGTTGATTGAAGATCCTCTGAAGATTTATTAGATGCTCCAAGGATTTGGTGCATGAAAATCCCTTGATCATCGGAGGTGGTTCGGTGATCGGTCATGCTCGTGCGTCCGATGGGTGATCTTTGGTCATCACGAAGATATGCTCGTGCCAAACTTGATCCTCTTCCTTATCTTAACCAAATAACCAAAATACTTAAAGATTAAGTAAGTTTGGCCGATAGAATTTGGCTAAGTCTTCGAATGGGCCGATGGTGGGCCGATAGTGGGCCGAGCCTCGTGAGAGACTCGGTCATTTTGGGCTTCTCGTCGTTCGTTGAGCGTTCTTTGTCTTTAGACTTCTTGCTTTCTTCACTAAGTCTTCTAAATGCTGAAAATAAGCTAAGGTGGCCGGGCTCGACGTTGGGTGGGCCGAGGAGTTAGATTCCGTGGAAGACCGCGCGATCCAAGGGGATCGGACCGTGCGTTCTCTCACGCCAGCCACTTATTGGAGGGCCGAAGCCCTAGTGGTCTTCGGATAAGCCGACGACCGAAGCTTGGGTGGTCGCCAGGTTGGGGTCGTGGAGCGCCTGTTGGGTGCGGGGTGTGTCTCGATCATGAGCCTCGTTGGCGGGGCTGCCGGGTGCGCCGTGTCCGGGTACGGTCGGACACGGTCCGTTGTGAGCGTCAAGGCCGGGAATGACCGAGTACCAAGTAACGGAGTGTTTGGGCTGCTCCCGATCATGCTCGGAAGGTGTTTCCGAACTAAGTTAGTAAAATCTGGTGGGCTCGTTGTGTTGGTCGGGGCTTAATCCATGATGTGCTCGGGTTGCACATCAGGCCTAGTCTAAGTGTCGGGTGTTATCATAGCCTTCTTCAAAATGAGAAGAAAGCTGGTTCACCAAGGCGTCTGTGCGGCAGAACTAATGAGCGAACAATACTAGGTGCCCTAGGGCTTTTACTATTTTTCCAGACTGTACACCTGAGACTCAACTACATCATATTATTGACCTAATGTTCAAGGAAGAAATCACTTGAAATGGAGAACACAAATGGGCGAGCTAGAAAAGAATGGATAAGAAAACAAAGAATAGACGGAAATAGGGAATTGTCTCAATGTGTACTTTCAGATGAATGATCATGTATCCGACTTATAACTTCCGAACCAGACTCATTTGACCCGGCAATGGGAGCCAAACCCCTAATTTCCTCACCTCCGAAATACAGACCTTTCATCGGATCTGAATCATTGGATGGCTTGTCTTTCGGCTTATCGTCAGCCAGTGAGGGGGGGCCATTTCTATACCCCTCTTCCTCAAAAACAACCTCCTTAACTGCCATTTCCTCAATTTCTTCAGAGGTGAGATCTAATTTTCCATTATCCTCAACTTCTCCAACTGTTTCTTTTAGATTCCGACTATATTCATGGCTGTTCTCTAGTTTCAAATCAGTAGCTTCTGCGGCTGCAACTGGATCCTCCTCGCCGGCAAAGTGATCGCTGGATGGGTTCTTCATATCCATAGTCTCAGATTTAAACACTACATCTCCCTCCTTCATCATCTGCTTCTTATAAAGCTCCATTGCTTTCTGCAATTAAAAATCTCCATAGTAAGCCAACTAACACTAAAAACATGAAGTTGAAGAGTTAAAACAACGAAAATTGTGCGACTTCTACGCTACGATGAAAATAGTAAGCCTACTGCCTTTTTTATAAGATCTTTTTCAGTAATACCTTCTCTCTTGTAATATAAAATAGTATCCTATTTCCTCAGAAGAAAACATAACTGAACTATGAATTTCCTCAGTCACAGTAATTATCACAGAAAAGATAAAACAATATCTGTTCCAGCATTCACATACTCCAAAGGACGAAGGTCACGTGCATAAGTTATATCACCTTATTTTTGTTCCTTCAAAAGTTGAACAAAAACAAATGCATGATTTATTTTTATATTAATTGATTATTATACCTCGAACACGAAATCTTTAATGGGAGGGAAAAGCGAAGGACTCTGAATGATTTTAGAAGATCCATGTTCTGCTCTTGTACCAATCTGTAAGAACCACAATAAAATCAATTTTTTATCGATGCTGCATAAGAATGAGAAGATATGGGTAAACCTCTACCAAGAATCAGTACCTTGATCAATTCATGATTGGAAGTGCGATCATCGTCAATTAAACAACCTTCAGATATGAGTAGATTCATACATTGGTCATATAATTGTGGATGCGTGAGAGTGGGTGAAACTTCAATCTTCGAAAGATAGATATGGCTTAAAAAATAACTATTCTTGCTTGATGCTTGAGGAGAAAGTGACTTCTCAGACATAGATCTGGGAAGAGGGGCAGAACTTTCTTCCAATGGGGTAACAGCATTAGAATTAGAATCTGTAGATTTCATGAGTACACCACGAGGACTATGTCCACGATGTGATGCATCGTCGATTGGCCCACCTGAGATAGTATCTCCATCGGCATGTACTCGATGATCATCCTTGTCAGATGGGGAGGCCGAGTCTGTTTTTCCAACACCATTTTGTGCATTCCAACCAGCACTTGACTCCCATCCTCGACCATTCTTCATAAACACATTCTGGTCCCCCTCAGCTCCCCTATAAGCAAGAGGTTCATCCCTGAAAACACCGTTACTTCCATCCCATCCATCCAAATTCGAAGGGACTGAAGCATCGATCACATTTTGCCATCCCAATGGGCGGAAAGGACTAGAAAACGTTTCCATGTCAGCAATATGATAAGGCATCCCAGAGGGATTAACAAAAAGACTAGGTGCTGGAAACTGAGGAAGCATTGACTGAAACCCACCATGAGGGGGCCCATGTTGAAAAGGAATAAAGCTATTTGGCATCTGTGCTGTCCAGTTTGAAACACCTCTCCATGCATTTCCATGACCAGTATTAAGATCATTATTCCACCTGGAACGACCAGACGAACTAGCTCTGGAGTTATCTTCCACTGAATTTGTGTAAGAAGGGCAATCAACTCCACTCCTAAAAGCAGAAGGGCCAAACATAGATGAGCCCCCATTAATCAGAGGTTTCTGCAGTTGTAAATCCAGAGTGCCTCTTTCCTCAACAGCAGAAAGTTCTCTCGTGTCACTAGAATTCCTTCGTCCAGTTTCTTCAATTTCAAGGCTTCTTCTGACACCAGTTCTGCTCAAGTGCCTACGGTCATCTTTAGCAGAAGAAGGAGATCGATCTACCAATCCAAGAGGTAGAGCTTTCGAACCAGATGATCTTTCATTGAAAGGCTCAATGAACCGTCCATCGTTGGATTTAGTAAGTTTCTCTATAGACTTGTTCTTAGAGCCCTTCTCTATCAACCCTGAAGAACAACTGAGATCCCTAGAATAACTTGCTTTTGAAGTCTGTTCTTGCATAGAGTCACGATATTTTGTGTCTTCTGATTCAAGGTGACTGAAATGCGGCAAAAAACTATTTTTAAACTGAAGAAATCACTCTAGAATCATTTTTATGAACAAACTATGGAACTTTCATGCCAAGTTATACGAGTGCATTGTAAAAGCATAAGTAAAATTATAATAGACAAGCAGGAAACAAACATGACGCCCACCAAATATAACTATTTAACCAAGATAAGGGTGTTAATATACTAGTGCAATTGCTTACTGTCATTGTACCTCTAATAAATGTATAATTACTTCAAAGAGCTAAAACAATGAAGAAACCCGAAAATAAATTCCAAATATTTTTGTTCAACCAGAGAAAAAAAAGAAAAGAAACTGATTCCAAAATGAATATTAAAAACATCCACATAGTTTAAGAGATCGCATTGTTTAAACATACTTTACAATTTAAAAAAAAAAACNATAGCTATAACCAAGTTCAAATGAAATAACATGTATGTACCCATGAATGAATTAAAATCATGAGAATTCCTGCACCTGTTATTGGGAATAAAAGCGTCTGTATGAGTAGACTGTGCTTGCGATCCAGCCCTCTTAGGATCATAATCAACTCTGTCAATCCGATTAGATTTCTTTTCTGCATCAAAACGATGAGCACTGACACCTGTAGCTTTAGCATCAGCATAATCATCATAGTCATAAGGAGATCCTTTCCTCTCTCGACTCCTTTTATATTTTCCACTTTGACCTTCAATATCGGATCTGTCATGGTCATGTTCTCGGTTTCTGTCCTGATAATAATCATGGTCACGACTACTATCACGCCCATGCTTTCGCTCATCTGCTCGGTCGCGATAAGGCTGCCTGTCTGCTTCACCATCTCGATCACGAATGGAATCTAGATCCCTATCCCGGTCACTGTCACGAGTCTTGCCTTTTCTGTTCTGGATGTCCACACCATTTTCATCCTTCAATCGCTTCTCGTCAGATAAACTACTGATATGATTTTTCGTGGAACGCTTGTCTTTTGGCTTGCTGTCCCGGTGCTTGATTTCCTTCTTGAAGTCATCCAAATACTTCTTCTTGTGTTTATCATCCTTCTGCTTCTCACTCTTCTGCCGGGTATCCTTGCCAGAATTATCCTTACTGCTTCTCTCATTTAAATCTCCTGTACCATCACGTTTTTTACTTGCATCACAAGAACCACCTCTCCTTTTCTTAATAAAACCATCAATTCGGCTCTTTGATCTAGAGCTCAGAAACATATTCTCAGCACTAGAGACTGGATCATGACCAACAAAAAGAATACACTTAAATCACTATAGACTTCAAACGTAAATTTTACAAGTCCCTAAATAAATGAACCACAAATTTAGGATATTTTATTTACAAAACCATGCTTTTAAAATAGTCATGCAGATCAAAAGCTAGGCATTGTCCAGGACTTGATAAAATACTAATACTTAACAAAAGTGAAACAGCAAAACTGTGCGAAAGCCTGAAGAGCAATACAGCTCAAGACTGATCCAATTCAAGTCAGAATTACATGCCAAAATAATTAATAATAATTATTCTGATAGTTTCAAACTTATCAGATCATCAAAGTCAAAACAAGTTCAATGGTTTCGGATGGCCGTGACAGATTCCGAAACAATTCAAATATGTAAAACAGGAAGGAATCAAATAAATTCCAAAAGATAACATAAATTACATTATTCCCACAGAAGCATATCTGAGGGCAACATGAAACAATTATACAAACAACTCCATATGCAACTGTAATCAGCAGAAAAACTTTAAACACACATATTGTAACAGCAACCTCAGAAGCACAAGGTTTCCACGCCCTAAGAGCTAAAGGAGTTAAACGTATACATTTTAAAATGAGAGATCAATATATAATAAATGTAATAAAAGAAGAAGAATAATATCCACTTCTGTGAGTGTCAACTATTATGTGCATTATTACATAATTATCGACCACCCAAACTGATAAATAAACATTTATTGTAACGCATTTTTCCATGCAAATTTCTTACATATTTCAAACTGTTCTAAATACTATACTCTCCTTAGATTGCAATGCTAACTGGAGAACACGGATATTATATGGATAAATAATAGAAACATATCACTATGTTCAGACTGTCAAAAGGCTTAAACAATGTTTTTCATTCAGTTAGAATTGGCTGTCCATAAAATATCAGCAGTTGCACTCAGAGAAACACTCTAGCCGACCATCCTAACCATTATGTTGTCTACCATATTTGAGATTCAATGATCAGCATTCAATAAAAGACATTTATGTTGCTTGTAGTGTTTTACATAATTAGTCGACAATAAAAGACATCAGAAATATCTCATCCTTACGAAACTTAAATGCCGATTAACTTTGTAACAAGTATGATTATTCGGAAAGAAACATCAGGCAATCAATTACCTTACCTGTATTTTCTATAACTTGCTTAGGCTGGCGATGATCTTCATTGTCAACTACTCTCTCATGTCTTTCTTCTCTCCCTTTATTTTTACTCTCTGCGCCACCCAGTCTAGCTTCCTTTGGCCTTGACTCTTGACGCCTTCCTTCTTTTCCGGCACTCTTATTTCCCGCCTCACCATCACCAAGCACTACTGCATTGTCTCCTCGGTCATGGTCGCCACCACCATTCCACCTGTCTGCTGTTCCGGCGTCGCCCTTCTCTCTACGTCGCTTTGAGGAGCCATACTCTTCAACATGTTCTCCATTTCCAGTGCCATAACCTTCCTTTATATCATTCAAATCAAGTTTTCGTTTGTCATTAGAGGAATAGTCCTTTGAAACCCTTGCACGAACGTCCTCCCTACTCTTCCGATCCCTAGAAGTAGAATCTTTCTCTGATTCCGAGAACTCCTTAACATTCTTCGAACTGTGTTTACTTGTTTTACGCCCCGAACTCCTCGGCATTATTGAGTGTCAGCCAAAACTTCGCCGATTCAAACAGAGCAAAAACGCTGAAAAACAGGCAACTCCAATAGAGGAAAACTCTGATTCCCAGTCTCTAAATGAATCAACCGCAGATTTTTATGAGTGAGCCCTCAAGAATAAACTCGTTGCTGAACACTCCAATTAGAGAATCCAACATAATAAGCCGCAGAAACCAGAAAAAGAAAGAAAGAAAGAAAGAAGCTAAAACAAAGACAAAAGGGAGAGGAGAAGGGATCGGCGGAGAGCAGGAGGTGTGATGCGGACATAGGAGGCCGAAAAAGAAAAAGCGAGGAACTCAGATAGCGAAGGAACTGGCTGATGAAGATTTGAAGGTCTCAAAACTCTCTCGATTTGGTTTTTCTATGGCGAGACTTGGAAGAGACTCGGCAGTTTCCAGGCGAGGGCCCGAGGGGATAATTTCCCTCAAACTACCAAACTACCCCTGCACCATGCCTCACGTAAGCCGGGCCGATTGGGCCGTAAAAGCCGGTCCGGTGGGGTCGGTTCATGGTTTTCGAGATAAAAAAACCCTAAAATCAACGGAGATTCCGAAACGATCAACCAACAACATTTCTTCATCAAATATCATAATAACTTCCCTAGTAACTTACCAAAAAAATAATAAAATGCATTGTATAATTCCCAAAATATCCCGATGATTATTTTTCCGACCATCAATCCGAGCCGTGGGTCTAAAACTCAATGCAAACTCAATCAATCCTTGTCAAAGTAGTCTATTTTTCTTCTTTCTTCCTAGCTTCCGTTGTTTTTGTTTGTCACCTCTTTCTCTCCTTTTATAATAGCAAGACTGAAGTTTTAACTCACCACTAGTTATTGAATTTCAAAAATTATAAATTGTTGTCCAATGTAAAATCAATATAAGGGATGAAAATCAAGGGTAAACAAACTCAAACTTTAATGGACGAAATAGTTGTACGCGTGGGAAGTCAAATGATGTGCACCCCTTCTAAAACTAGAATGGCCCATAAATGATGCATGCACTCCTTAAGGACAGGGGGAAGGAGTGGAATTGGTAATGGGAGAAGAAAAATGCTCTCCTACTAGCAAAATTGCATCGAAAGAAGAGCTTCAGTGCGTCGAGGCAATTATCGAACAAATTATCAACTATTCTACAACTTTGAACTTGAACATGATCCTGACAATGTGACTTGAAAGACATAAAAGTTTTCTAGTTTGCAAATTGGTAACATTTTTAGATACCGTGATATAATCTTTGGTGAACACATATTGGTAAATTTATGTGTTGGTGTATGGTAGCTTGAATTAGTTAAAGGGAGAAAATGGGGAAAAAGAAAAAGGGGGAGTGGAAATTCCTCTCAAATGTTCCTTCCTAACATTAGAGTCTCCTTTACTACTCACCCTTCTACAAAGGTGGGCAAAATCAGACAGAAATCATAAACTTCATCGAAATTCTCAGTTTTAATTTGATGTTAATTCTAATTTTTAAGAAACCGTAATTTATGGCCGGTGCTGATTTTTAAGAATAAAACCTGTAAAACTAGAATTGGGACCGTGAGTAAAAAAAGTTCTTAAATCGAGTAAAATCTAACTAAAATCCTAATAAAATCCGATATAAATTTTAAAATTAGTTATAAATCTGCCTAATTACTTAAAACCCGACTCAAATATAATAAAAAATTATTATATTTTAATATTTTTACATATAAAATAAAACTGGGTTAAAACTGAAACGGAACCAGAACCGTCGGTTCTGGTCCCAGTTCTAAAAATCTAGAATCGTGAGTTTCGAGTCTGGTTCTATTTTGGGAAAAACTAGGCCAAATCGGCCCGTGCCCACCCTTACCTTTCTAATGATTGTTTATTTTTTTTATGATAATTGTAATTTTATCATAAATACTCTAATAAAGGTATTTAATATATCTAACGTGTTTGTTGAGGGTTTAGTAAAACTAGACAGTTTGGAGATAAAATTGCCTAGTCACAGCTATAGGGGTTGACCAATTTGAAACAGAGGTCGCCCGAAAGCATTCAGAGAAAATTAAGATTTGTATCATCTCTGGAAGGGTCGAACGAAACTCCATTTCGGCCGACTGAAAAATGTGAAGTGCTACTTGAAAGGTCAACTGAAACATAATGGGTCGACCGATAAATCTATAAACAAAAGAATGGGTCGACCGAAAGTTATAATGGTCGACAAAAAGCCCTTAACGGCTACTTCCTAGTCGGTCGACCGAAACTGGACAAATCTAACCCTGAAGAAATTAGTTCATACGGAAAAGAATTACCTATTATCGAGAAGCCATCCATGAAGATTTTTATAACTTGCTCCACCATATCGAGAAGCCTTAACATCAGACATCGTTGAAAAGTGGCTGGATCATTGGATAATCCAATGTGCATCCTTCTAAACGCAAAAGTTTCGTACGAGCAGATGAATATAGTTTTTTCCTGATCTTCAGGAGAAATAGAGATTTGAATATATCCCGAATACTATCAAGAAAATAGTGAACCTCCTTCCCTGCTAGACAATCCAATATCTGATCAATAAATGGCAGCGAGAAAGTCTCCTTACGAGTCATTTTATTTAGCTTTATGTAGTCTATACACTCTCCAACATGTGATAGTTCTCGTAGGGATCAGCTCGTTGTTTTAATTCGTTACCACTGTAGTGCCCCATATTTTTAGAATGCAATGGATCAGACATACACATGAGCTATTAGACATTGAATCGATAATCTCTGCATCTAATAGCTTGATCACCTTTTTTAACAACTTCCTTTATGATTGGATTAAGTCGCCTTTGTTGTTCAATAGATTGATTGTAGTCTTTCTCCATAAGAACCATGTGCATGCAAATGGAACAACATTCCTCTATCACACCATAACAATCTTCTTCTAAATACGTCTAGGAATTTGAAATGGCTTTTCTTTGTGCTGCTTCTTAAGCATTTGGGGAAAAGGTGGTGGCGGTCTTTCATTTAAAATAATTGGTGTGTTGTGATGTGTGAGTTGTAACACTAGATATAGCACCACTTGATTCTGTATTCTGTATTAATTCTGTCATGACCCGCTCTGTATTTTTCTCTTTCAACTGTTCCTTAGCTAAAATTTATAGGTCTTTGATAATCTCAATCTCTCGTCCGTTCATTAATGTTATTGCTTTACAATGTTCTTTTCCTTCCCATTTCGGTATCTCTA